>JAMZAV010002674.1:0-141510 GCA_024449915.1 Sweltsa coloradensis
ACGCGAACTGTAGGAGGTCAGCCATTTTGGGTTGCAGAGGCTTTGCCCGGAACTGTGGCAAGTGAGACACCTATGGATGCGCTGTCTGAGCAGACCGCGGAGAGATACGATCCAATAGCGTTCTTGAATCAGCGACTGCACGGTCCGAGGTCCGGAATGGAGTGAAATCTTGTGAAACGAGTCACAAATGAGAGCTGAGAGATGAGCTTTGCTTGGGGAGAAGAATCGGTGAGCGTGATTCTTCTGGCAGCAGAGAGTGGCGGAGCACTCCCGGCCACCCTGAGAAGCCTGCTTGCGTCGATGATTGGGCTCAGGGACGCGAGACTAGACGATCTAGCTTGATTGCGGGACAATCTGCGGAGCTCAGATTTCCTCGAGAGATTTCCTCGGACTCCCAGAAGAGCCGGAGAGTTCGGTCGAACCCCGAGGAACTCGCGAGCAAAGACAGCGGTGCGTGAGAGTCAGTGTCCGATGTTTGAACACATTCTATCACCACCCAGCCAAACGCAGTATTCAGAGCTGAAGGATTATGTTTGATTATCACATCCCCATTTCCTGGAACAACGTCGAGGTAGAGATAGGCTCCTATGAGGAAGTCAACCTCATGTGAGACGTGGAACTTGTCATCGGCTAGAGACAGCCCACGATATTGCTCAAAGACTTCCAGAGGAAGCGAGTTCGCTGGCATGTGGCCAGTGATAGTTGACAGAACCAGAGCTTTAACGCCGAACGTACGGTGAGGGTTGAAGCGAGAGGCGATGTCACAGTGGATGACGCCGTGCACTAGCGCGGACGCGTGTCCAATGCCGGACAATTCTACGATGCTGGATTGCATTTTCAAGCCTAGGCGACTTGCGAGAGAAAGTGTGATTGCAGACACCTGGGAGCCTGAATCGAGGACTACGCGAAATGGTTGAAATCTCCCTGAGTGATCTCGGATAAGACCTCGTAGAGTGCCAAGAATGGCAGTGCGCTTGAGTCGCTGATTGACTTGGAGTTCACAAGCTAGGGCGAGTCCCACTGTAGGTTTATTGCCTTGCAGTGGGCGAGTGTCAGCTGAGGCGCTGACCGAGGAGGAGGGCATGTTCGTGGAATGAAGCAACAAGTGATGTTGCTACTGCGGCACTCACGACATGAACTCTTTGAGAGACAATGCTTCTTCTCATGGTTACCCAAACAATAAAAACATCGCATGAGATTACGCAAAGTGTTATATTTCTCGTCTACGGACTGGTTGAGGATACTTTGCAGCTGTAGAGAGTGTGATCGCCGCCACAAGCTGGACACGAGCGAGCCAAGCGACTTGGAACAGTCGAACGTGGCTGTGTGCGCCAGGACTGCGTGGCAGGAGACGGTTTTGCGACGAGCAATGAATTAGGCTTGAGCTTGGTAGAGCTTGCAGTAGATGGATGACTCTAGTCGCACAGCTCTGCTGACTCTGTCATTCAATAAACCCAATCAATTGCGCGTAAGTGAGCGTTTCATGTGAAGAACATTTAGACTCGAATTGTTTACGAGTGTGCTGATCCAGGTACGAGAGCGTGAGCGACAGAAGCAGGGAATATCGATTTAACATGGGCTCTTATGGAGAATCCCCCCACACACGTGGAGGATCTCAAGGATCACCTCTACTCATTTTTCACCTACTAACAGCTAATCTCGCAAAGGGCGTAACTAACCGAAACTCGACTAATCTAAGAGTGTGACAACTTTTTTACTATTAAAAAAAAATTAATCATATTTTAATTATTCATATATTTTTTAATTATGAATTTTTTATTTTTATTATGATTTTTAAATTTTAAATTTCAAGATGGCGTATGCTACACTAGAGTGTGACCGTTCTAACCTAACTTTTTTTTAGCGAAATTTGTAACTAAGCAACTATCAATATGTATCGATCATCACTACGTTGTATGATGTCGTCATGCAAACCTGTTGAGACTTGTTTTGTTCGAAGCTGAGATCACACACGTGATAAGACATGCCTACCTGACGACAACAACAACATGAGAACCCCCTCCCTTTCTTCCCCCTGCCCGTGACTTGTTCTGTCCTCCTTATGTCCTAACATATTAAACAGTCTACTTTTATATATTTCAAGCTGGGGGGTCTCAAAGGCAGCTTTAAAATTGACCATGATGATGTACCACTATAAGTTGACTTCCATAAAATATCCGCTTGTAGGAATGACAGTAGCATGCTACTTTTCATAAGTAGCATTTATGTACACATGTGAGTGAGACTGTATCTCCTGTTGCAGACGGAACCGAGTCTCCTCGTCACAACCATCAGCTGGACGACTCAACGCCAGACACTGAGGTTGTTCGCAAGTCTCCTGCCCGGAAGATCAACCAAGGTAACAAGCGTAACGCCTCCAAGAAGGGGGTGGGGCAGCCGCGCCAACTGAAAGACAACACCAGGGACTCAACAGGTCTATTTCACTGCAATATCTGCTCTAAAGATTTTAAACATCTGAGACGTCACATGTAACTCACACGACGACAGACCCTTCCGTTGTCCATCCCGTGTGGTAAAACTTTTAAACATCAAGGTCGCTTCTAGCACACTCTTGACACTCACATGGCTAGGAAACCGTTTGTTTGTGAATTGTAAAAAGATTTTACTCTAAAGTGTTTGCTTGTTGCACATATGCGCTACCACTCTGATGTAAAACCATTCAATTGTGCAGAATGTGGCGATGGATTTGTTACAAAAGGTATCTTAACAAAACACATTCTCTCTCACAGTGGAGACCGGCCTTACAAGTGCTCGTGTGGGAGAGCGTTTAAAGATTCTGGTGCACTGAAGAACCATTCCAAAACTCATCTTGCCAAAAACTGTTTGTGTGCTCCTTCTGTGGTAAGAGTTTTACTAGAGAAAGATGCCTTGCAGATCACGTGCTCCTTCATAAAACATTACCTGTTCGGATGTGGGAAATCTTATAGGCACAAAAGAACACTGGAAGTACACATGCATACTCACTTATCAGTAAAGCCAGAAGCTTGCAAACTCTGTGATAAAACTTTTCCTCATAAGAGGCAACTCAATGCACATGTGAAGTATGTGCATTCCACCTTAAGACCTTTCAAATGTTCAGTTTGTACCTCGACATTTAAAACTGGAGCTAATTTGAAGAGGCATTCGTACACTCATACTGGAGAAAAAACTGTTACATGTGCCGTGTGTAATAAAGGTTTTGTTGGAAAGTTTGCGCTTAAAAGACACATGTTCGTTCATAGAGATAGCAGTGACCGGCCGGTCTCGTGTCCGCACCCTAATTGTGGCAAGAGGTTTAAAATTGAATCAGATCTTGAACAACATTCCAAGTCTCACATGGAGAGGAGTTTCATCTGTGATTTGTGCGGTAAAGGTTTCAATACCAAGAAGACTGTTTGGAAGCATGTCATGATACATGTACCTAATGAAGAGAAGGCCTTTAAAATCTCACTGTGGAAAAGGTTTTGGTTTTGCATTTGAACTAAAAGTACATTCTCTGATGCATAGTGGCAAGAAACCATTTGTTTGCAAAATCTGTGGACGTGGTTATAGCCTGAAGTCTCCATTGAATTATCACATGTTTTCTCACAGTTAGTCCTAGTAGTACAAGTGTAAAGATTGCAGCCAGGTTTTATAATAATCCACTTTATCTTAAACATCACTCAAAAGTTCACAATCCGAGGCATGTATGTGGTATGTATTTGCGATTAGAAAGTACCTCGAGCTCGTGTTCCTTATCACAACCTACGTACACACTTGAAGGAGAGGCGTTCATATGCCTGCCCGATGTGTGTGAAAGAATGGAGTTCATTAGGTGACTGATAGACACTTAAAGGTTCACTCAACGACAGAACATTTGTCTGTGCGTCTGTTCACAACAGATCCAGATATTAACGTGGTCTTGTGACCCATAGAAGATCCACAGTGGTAAAAAAAAAGAATGCCAGTGTCCACTGTCCTGAATGCATTTTACATTCACTTGTAGCTGTAAATAATAAACTTGTATCGTGTCTACCCACTTGGTCACATACTTACTGATTTCCAGAGGGGTTCTTAACTTTAGTGGACCAAGCCAACCCTGTTGGTGCCGAAGCTATCGACGAGCAAACAATGGCCAACCGAAGACTGAATATTTTAAATATTAAACTCCGACCCGATTCGTTGGATCCACCCGCGGGCGATGCCAGAACCCACAAGGTTTAGGAGGTAGTTCACAAGTCATCTTTATAGCAGAAAGCACTTTCAGACTAGCTACCAGGGATTAGGGATTTTGATGCTTGGAAAAACCCGGAAAATTAGAAAACCCCTGCTTTTTCCTGTTTTTTTCCCCAGACAGTCGATTTTTTTTTTTGGGGGGGGGGGGGGGGGGGGAAATTGAAGCCAAAATCCCCATCGAAAATTATCACTTGAAAGCTTGCCGTTTAGCAGGAATTACGTAGTGTCAAGTAAGTATAGAGATGATTGCACATAAAAAAGTTTAAAGGGAAAAAATAATCACTTGAAAGCCTGCAGTTTTAACTTTTAGACATACAATACCTACAAATTTGAAGACAGGAATTAGTGGCAAGTAGCCAAGTATAGCCTAGAGGAGAGTGTGGCTGTGAGGTCTTGATCGTGATGTACAAGTCACCAGTGCTCGAAGTGGGGCGGGATGGCATCCCGCCCCACTTCGATAAGGCCTCTTTCTATCCCGCCACTTATTGTTTACAATAACAGCAACCAGAATGCCAATTAGTGTTAAATGACCAAAAAATACCAGTAGTCCTAAATTCTTTCATACTTCGATGACGCGCTTTTACGAGACTTGGCTAATGTTTGTTTGTGGAACAAATTGCAGAATGGACCCCCTCGACCCATCACACCTCCCCCTCCCCCGCATCTACTCATCTGACAACCTGCTAGTCTGTGTCAGATTACAGGAACACATGATTTTCTCACCCCATATCCGCTCACCCTGACTAGAGCTAAGAGTCCAACCAGGCGCGTAGGAACTCCTTTTCGAGTGGGGGGGGGAACAACAAATCTGCTGCCAAGTACGGGAAGTTTTGGGGGACTACTACAGCGTCCAGGCGAAATTTTGAAAATAAGGTTTTTAGAGTGTGTTTGGTGCGTTCTTGTTAAAATAAGTGGCTGAATGCAATGCCAAATTAATGTATTTTTTGTACAGTAAAAACTATAAAACTATAAATAAAATTGGAATAGTTAAGAGATAGACCATGCATGCTACAACCATTGAATATGCACAGGCTGATCATTGATCACGTCGAACAATAATAGGATTGTCGAAATTTTTGGTCATTACTCTTAAGGAGGTATAAGGTAAGGGAAAGGGAAGTGGAGAATACACTGCAGACGTGCCAAAACAAGTCATTATCAGTAAGTATAATGGATTAAAAAAATCACTTTTATTGAAAATTCGTTATTCAGAATTTGTTTCCGTGCGTATTTACGGCGAGACTGAATTTCTAAGATTCTGAAGTGGGGGGGTCACGGTAAAAAGTGGGGGGGAAACTCCCCCCCTCCCCCCCCCCCTTCCTACGCGCCTGAGTCCAACTGCAGTTTGTGTTTGGACGTGGGCCCACTCACCGCCCACCGGGACAGTGTTCATTCAGTGCTATATGTACGGTACATGTTACACGTACGTCCCATCCCTATACCGTTGACTTTCAATCGACATTGTTCAGTTCGTCGTCGAGATTTCAGATTCCAATAATCTATTTTGAAATACGAGCTCTTTAAGTCAACCGCCGCCGCCGCCTTCCCGCAAAATGATAAGTTGATTGCGATCCCTTGCCACAGTGGCCTTGCCTTCCCCCTCCCCCGCCCCTCTCCAGCCCACTCGTTCCAGATGGTTCCAGACCGCTCAGTCGCTCGCCGCCCGCTTAGTTGTTTACCGCGTGTTGAGATGGTGTCAGTCCTTGGCCCTGGCGTATAGTTTTTGGTGACGTCATCAAGATGGCCGCCATCAAAACTAGTACATTTGCCCATATATCCGTTATTTTATGAACGGATTTTCAGTTTGTAACTTTTATTATGCATATATTATCAGAGCATATGATAAAAGGCCATATATAAGACTGATTTAGGAACGCTGCTTTCAACCACGTTGAAGGATGAGCGTTTTTTTTCAAAGGTAAATTGAGACATTTACATATAATTTGAATTTATTTGATTAGTTTTGACGTTTTTATCAACTATTTTGATTTTTGATTTAATGCCAATACGTGCTAACAACCAACACTGTAATAATGTAAAGAAATTTAAATAAAAATAATACTTAAATATGTCAAAATAAAAATACTAATAGTAAAAAATATATTATAGTATCAAATACGAGCAATACTAGAAATATATTAAATTTCCGGGAAAAAACACAATACTTTAATTTTTGGTGTTTTGGCAGATTTTTATTTTCAATCTTCTCTAAAAAAGGCAATATTCGTCCTATCGAAATAAGATTAAAAAAACATGTGAAACTAGCCATGTTTTCGAAATATGGCAACAATGTAAACGTGTAGGCCTCGCTGGATAGGCGGCGGTGCAATAGTTTCTAGAAGGCATCGGGCAACACTGTACTAGGACTGGAGCTTGTACAGTGTTGCTGTTTTACACTTTGTTGGCACATCTATATATTATTAGGCAATGTCTTCAGTGTATCACACTACACACGTGCAGTGCAGTGTAGCGAGTGTACAATCTTCACATTTCCATTGATCAATTTGATTGATTTGACAGGACTTGTTGGAATATTATTCCATTACATGTCAGAAGAATGATCAGATGACACATGACATGCGTGTGAGAGAGTGATGTACAGAGAAATTGTTTTTTGATGGGCTCCGGTTGCGTACGCTCATCAACTAGAACCGAGTACCTGAAACTGCAAACTAGAGCAGCCTGTGAGTATATTTCAACTCTCTTACACTACGGTATCTAGTGTGCATCGAGCACCACTGTTGCCCGTGACGTTTGATGTTTGATGAACCCCGTCTGGGATAGGTGTAGGTGGTTCGAACTCTACGTTAGTTGTGGATATTGGCACTGAGACAAAATTCTATGTTAATGTATTATATTATTTATTTTCTTTTTCGTAACACATTAAGTGTTACGAATTTTTTACTTATTTACTATATATTTTGCAACACTTTTTAGTGTTATTTTATTTTATTTTTTATTTTATTTTCATCGGTGCAGAGGTTGTCGATTTCCGCTTGTTTTTTACGTTCGGCGCAGTAGTCCGCATTGGGCTGTAATCTGTGTTCGGGACAGGGCTCGATACCGGGACCTGCTCCGGGACAGAGGACTGCGCCTCAGTGTCGATATCTGTCCGGGGTAAGAGCCTGATGCCTTAGATCTCGCTGGCTGCGCCGGGATAGATGAGTCTTAGTGGCGGTGTCTGTGGCTGCGTAGGGGACGATACTACGTGTAGGGCTGTGTGACCTAGCAGTAGTCCGCATTGTGCTGTAATCTGTGTTCGGGACAGGGCTCGATACCGGGACAGAGGGCAGAGCCTCAGTGTCGATATCTGTAAAGGGTAAGAGCCTGATGCCTTAGATCTCGCTGGCTGCGCCGGGATAGATGAGTCTTAGTGTCGGTGTCTGTCCGGGGTAAGAGCCTGATGCCTTAGATCTCGCTGGCTGCGCCGGGATAGATGAGTCTTAGTGTCGATGTCTGTGGCTGGGTAGGGACGATACTACGTGTAGGGCTGTGTGACCTAGCAGTAGTCCGCATTGTGCTGTAATCTGTGTTCGGGACAGGGCTCGATACCGGGACAGAGGGCAGAGCCTCAGTGTCGATATCTGTCCGGGGTAAGAGCCTGATGCCTTAGATCTCGCTGGCTGCGCCGGGATAGATGAGTCTTAGTGGCGGTGTCTGTAGCTGCGTAGGGGACGATACTACGTGTAGGGCTGTGATGGAGGGGTTGGGGAGTGATATTTTACAAGGTCCGATGATATGCGTATACACTATACATTATTTGTACCGTATTTAGTTTATTAATCGTAAAAATAAAATTTTGAAATAGGGGATGAATGAGGGGTAGGAGGTGGTTTGTGGAATGACAAATAAGAAAGCGTTGGTGTGACTTATGCCCTACGATATGGTAACATAGGTTATATTACGATTAAATCGCCCGCCGCGCGAAAGTCGAACGTCTTATACACGAGCGGTGCGCACGGATCCGACTGGCTCCGGAAAAAAACGGTGGGCCAGAACGCTCTTTTCTACCCTATGTTCGTGTTTGTGTGTTCGTCGGAAATCAGCCGAATCGCTGAACAGATTGTGCTAAAATAATAAACGGACATCCGGTACGAGTTAACTGAGAACTTCTAACAAAATCAGGCTTATTAAATCAGCTAGATCCATTGTGATTTAAACATACAAGAAATAATAAATTGAAAAATAGCTCTACAAATGTGTAGAAATTATTTTTAATTAAACATGTTTTGAAATGCATATAACGCAGTGTAGTCATCTGTGTCATCTGTGGCCGCAGCCTCGGCCTCTCTGATTCGATACTCGTGCACCTCGTCCTTGGGACAAGAGGTGTTACCATGTTGTGAAGGTCGCACCCTGTACTCCAGGCAGAGAAGGTCCAGGTAGTTTGTTGCGAGACAGTTCAGGTCTGGAAGCCAAGTCTTGAGACCACTCGTTTCAACTCAGCCAGCGTTTCAACTAGCTCAAAATCGCCAAATCGGTAGTCTTAGGGACAAGTTCACGAGTCGCACGGTGACTTGGAACGAATGTTTTTTCACGTTTCAAACCACGAGGTATTTGGTGGTGACTTGTGAATTTTGTCGATTTGAGACGATCAAAACAGTTTGTTATTGATTTGTTAGTTATAAATTGTGACAGATCAATCTTGATTAACGTTGTAAATGCAATTGAAAAAAAAAGATGAAAAACGGTGATGACCCGTATTAATACATGCATCAACTCCTTCCAAATTGATTGATGCACCGCCGTCTGGATGTATGTAAGATACAAAATAAGCTGCTTGTCGCGGCTCTGATTTCCCCATGTTAAATGATTGACATGCAAAAGGCTTAGAGCTTTGTCGGTCTGCCGCTAGATAGGGCTAGTTAAGGGGGGCGGAAGTAGATTTATTTCAGGTTTAGGATTGGGACTTATGGCCGGGCTTTTAATTAATGAATAATAAAGGTGATAATTATATTTTTATTTAGTTGGAACGTTTTATATTAAGGAATTGTTTATTTTCCATGAATTATGATAACGAACTCAGGTATGTAAAGGAAGTTTCACAGATCTAGTTCCAGATTTGTACGATAGATGATGTTAGTTAAGGGGGGCATGAACTTTTTTTACCGACTGAAAGTTCACTGAAAGTCATGACCGAATTTTGTTGAGCCGCGACAAGCAGTTTTTTGTATCTTACATACATCCAGACGGCGGTGGATTGATGTGTTAACCCAGGTCTCCCACATTCCGGGTATAAGGGTGCCTGAACCGCCTATAAATTAAATATTTCCATTTAAATTATTATCTGACATTGGATATTTAGGCATACCATTCAAAAACAACAACAATACAAAAACTAAATAGCACAGCTTTCATAATAAGGAGATCGATTATTTCAATCAATCTATGATTTCAATCTTCCTAGCTGTGATTTTGATTGATTTCATTTTGTAACAAAGTTTTCTATTGGTCACTATGGGATTGTTGGGGGCGGAGCCTCAAGCCGTGAAAATGGTCCCAAGACTACCGATTATCGTTGACCCCAAATAGAATGAGCGACTTGACTCAATTCTCGACTCGAAACGAGTAGTCTCAAGACTTGGCCTCCTGGGGTGGTACTGACAGTGGTGCTGGCAGTGGTACGTGGTGATTGGCACTGAAAAAATAAAATGTATAGGCGTAAGTCATTATTTCCAAATTGGTTCAACACTATTATTTGTAATGTGTTTGGAATTTTCGAGTTCTATGAAACTTGATATTATTTTTTTAGAACTCAGAATATTTTATTGACTGTACAAAAATATTTACTTCAGTGCAACCTTTGTTCCTCCGACATAAGTCAGACCTTCCTAATGTATATTTGTGAACAATAATGTATCACAGTCACTTCCTACGTACCACGTGTTACAGTGTGTGATCTTTATTAGCACCATCTCCCGTCTGGGCCCGTGGTAGAATTGGCCCAGAGCATGGCTCTGCTAATTGTAAAAGGCGATTCAAGAGAAAAAGTCCACCTCGCAAACATCAGCTAGTAAGAGCGGAGTATCTTACTCCCCGAAACTAGAGGCGAGCTCTGGTTATCGTCGTCGGGGACCTTGCCCCCTTCCCTTGACGACCCCCCGGCGACGATGACAATGACACAACGAACGATGACAAAGACGATGACGACCGCGACGTGAGAAACCCCCCTTCCTCCCCTTACCCATGGCTGGTTCTGACCAGCATGGGACCCCCCCCCTAGATTAGAGTGGTGCATTATGACCTAACGGTTGACGCGTCCTTAATCCAAATAAAAAAAAAATTATTAGCATCACAACATACATCCCACACGTGCAATACACCAGGTGAAGTTTACACAATGCAGTCATGCACATCTTGAGATCGAGCAAACTCCACATAATAAACTAACTGTTATTGGGACTTGTGGTGCTCGGCTCGAGCAGGATTTCTTTCAAACAACAATCAGATCTAAACACTCATCTTGTAAAACACAAAGAAGTTTAACATCAATTAATGTAGTTCAAAACATAATTAAAACTTTAAAATATTGCTGTAAATTCATAACTTGTAGTTTTTATTTGATGTATGTTTGAAGAAAATAAACATTAATATCATGTTTTAAGCCAGATTTTTACAACTCACCAGTAAAAGCGATAGTACTCCGTTCCTCCAGTGGCTGGGCCAAGGTGACGTGGGAGACCACGCACTTCAAGTCCTTGCCGTTGTGTTGGGGCTGCAGCTGTAGTGTGAGGGTCTGCTTGATAGACCCCGTCGTCCAGGGCAACCTCCACTCGTCCTGATCTGTGGCTTGAGTGTCGTCGTTAGCGTTCTTGCGTATAACAGCGTCGCCCAGGACCCAGGACATGTTGGCGACATGGCGACTCTCCTGCACCTCACAGGTGGCCGTCACGTTGTCTCCCGTGTAGACCAGGCTCAGAGTTGGTGCAGTGGGGCGACCTGAAGCAACACATGGCATGACTGAGAGAAAACACCGAGGAACTTCTTTGTTTATTGTATAGAGAAAACAAACGGTACATGAGCTACGCATGTTCCTCCGGGATATTATCCTGTGAAATTTAAAATTTTTGTATGTTATTTTTGTGTTGTAGAAAATGTAGAGATTTTGTAGCAGCGCAAATCGGATTACACCATCGTGTTCGGACGAACGATTCCGTCCTAATAGAATCATAGCAGGCCGTAAATGACGTCAACTTGTACAAACCTCGGATGAAACAAAAAATGTATTTTTGTGCCTAAAAGTGAACCAAACATATTTTTACTTGATATTTTTTCTCACCAATCTACACTCATCGCGCCTGATGATGTTGAGAAAAAATATTTTCAATCAGACCATTATTGGTAAATCCATAAAAAAAAATACATTTATTATGCCAAATGTAGAGTTTTCGTCGTAGCTTAAATCAGTTGACACCATCGTGTTTAGGCGGTCGGTATGTGACATGAACGGCTAAAAATAGGGTAAATCTGGTGACGGTTTTAACCAGTTTTTACCAGTTTCGATTAAGTAATTTTTCACGATTCAACTCCTCCGTTCGAGACTTGTTCAGTGCAATAGACGTTTGACAAAATATATCGCCTCACCCGCACTTACTTGGCTTGGCCTGATCATATTGCAATACCTGTTTAATTGAGCTTTTTAGTCCTTGACAAAAATATAATAATTAACATGTTTTTATAATAATAACCTGCAGCATGTTGTGTGTGGGGGGTATGTCGCCAAGTACACAGTAAGTGCGGGCGAGGCGATACAAGGAAAACATCTAGTACACCGAAAGACATTCAGAAAATGTAGTTGAAACGTGGAAAATCCTTTCTATAAAACTGGTTCAAACCGGTACCATTTTCACCAAATTCTCAACTGTTCGTGTCACACACCCCGTCGGAGGTGTTTTTAGATACGGGATCGACCGTCTGAACACAATGGTGTCAACTGTTTTGCGCTAGGACAAAAACCCTTGATTTGACATTGTAAAAACCGGGTTATAGCCTAATTTGAACCTAGAAGAGAGCCAAAGCAATTTTTTTCAACTTTTTTTCACAATCATCTTCTCTCATCACAACCGATGATGTGGAGAAAAACGTTTTTCATTCGGACCATTAATGGTTTAGCTGGTCAAAAACCGGTTTATACCATGTCAAATCCAAGGTTCTTGTCCTAGAACAAAATGGTTAACTCCACCGTGTTCAGACGGTTGATTCCGTATCTAAAAACACCTCGCACGGGGTGTGTGACACGTTTGGTTTAAAATATGATAATACCACTGCTGGTTTAAACCAGTTTTTACCAGTAACGAAAAAATAACTTTTCATATTTAACTTGTGTGTTCGAGACCCTGTCTATGCAATTTATATTTTCCGAATAATATCTTACTCCCACACTTACTCTGGACTTGGGAGATGCTGCACATGGTGCCTTGGCTCTGCCACACAAAAAGACCCTCGACTCTCAACAAACCAGTTTGAGAAACCTCAATTACCACATGTTCCAGTTGGCTGCCCGATACTCTGTTTCTATTGTGACGTGGTCGAGGTTTCTTGTATTATTACGTCCTAGGTTGTGAGGGTGGGTGGGCGTGTCTTTCATCCCATGTTATGCATATACTATACTGTGTGAAGACTACGTGTTCAACTTCCCGTCAGCATACAAGTCGGCCCAGGCGTACTTCCAGCCTCCGCTCTCGGCTCGGACGCGACAGGCGACCATCCATACCTTCTTGCCCACCACCTGCAGCGTGACCCCGCAGTCCCCGGCCGCTGTAGCTGTAGCCAGTTAGATTTCCGAGGATGTCACTGTACAGGTGGGCAGGGTCCGCCTGGGACTGAGGCCCCCGGCTCAGCTCCAGCAGTGGACCTGCTGCTCTATACACGCGTTGTCCCACCACTTGACCTGACACCCGGCGAGGGCCACGTCAGCTGAGCAGGTGAATGTGACAGACTGTGCACTGTGCAGCCCCTTTTACACGCACGTGCTCGGGGCTGATGGTGAGGTTGAAGGACGTGACACCTGGAGACAAGTCATTAGAGGTTGTGAGACAGATGTTTGTCCACACTTACTTCACTTGATTGAACCAGGGTACCCCACTGGCCGGGCGGACATATAAACACTGCTCAACCGATCCTGCGTCTAACATACTTGTGAAATGTTTTAATTATTACGAGTTCTGAATACATGGTACAGCACTACCTACTAAGAATCTGATGCCTTTGCACCGACTATATTATAATATAATATACCTTGTGCAGATACAGCATGGGCTTATTTCTAGACTAAATCAGATGAGAATCACTCCCTTACAGGAGATTTTTTTATTAACACAATTCTATAGAGCTAAATATACAAGTTGAGCGCATGGTTTGAACCCTGGTGTCGGGTTTACCAAACCGATATCTAACCGGTAAACATATGACCGCTTTGTGCAAAACACTACAGGACAACATGTTCTTGCAGTGGACCTGTGTGATAAACCTGTTATTCAGAAACATTTATATTTTTCTATAATATAATTTCAAAAATAATATGTTAATAAATTTAATTGAAATTGGTGTGTTCCTAGAAATAATTAAACTTCAACGCAACACATATAATATTGACGACATGATAAAAATCATAATAAGGTTTCCCTTAAAAATGAGCTTATGTTTAGATTTCTTGATTTGGTTATTCGGGAATCACTCCTACAGTTAGAATAATTTTAAAATTTATTACAATTTTTTAGAAATTTAAAACTGAAACAGAAGGAGTTACTCACGGACGTCCTGGAGGCTTGCCATCACAAGCAGTGCAAACAACACCTTGGTCATTGTTGACAGAGAGATAATTATATTATAGATGAGACGACAAAGCTCTGGGCTGAGAATGATGGGTTAGATACCAGTCATCGCTTTATACAACCAGCCGTGACTTGGAAGTAAGAGACAAGAAAGATGTCCGTCGTCCAATAGCAAACACCCAACACACGGTCCAGCTATGGCATGTTGAAGTTGGGCCAATCCACGCTCGCCGAGTCGAGTCAGATGCAAAGTTCATCTCAAGATGAAAGACCTTGCGTGGCGTGAGGAGATCAGCTCAGAGGTGACAGTGTCAGTGATGCGGCAACCACAAATATGAACTGTTCCAGAGGTCACAACAACAATAATTATTATGAAATGTTTTAATCAACATTACATCACGTATTTAATAAGCAATAAGCATTGTTTTAAAAACTCTAAATGCCCTAGTTTCCCACGTCGTCATGTTCCTGAAACCGTTATCTCATTATGAACCGAGTATGATGCATTGCGCACGAAATTTAACCTAGTTTCCCAATCATAATGTAAAGAAAAAAGTAATATTAACTTGTATTATCACTTTTAACTTCATCATAATATTGTATTTTATTTTTCAACTTCAATATAACCAACTAACTAAAACTAAGATTCTTTATTTAACAATGTCACAGGCGACGCATTATGAGTTATGATCTAGGTAACCAATTGAACGACCTAGTTTCTCACGTCATCGTTTGAACGTTTCATTAATATTATTTAATTGTAAAGAAAAGAATCACCGAATCAGGCATAGCTTGCTGTGAGGCATATCTTGCTATGGCCGGCATTAATTGCAATGGGGCATAGCTTTCCCTGAAACTCTTTACAAGTTGTTTAGTAAATGTTTACCCTGTGTATCTTGAAGTGTAGTAATATGTTAAATAATAATATTAGCTAGCATTTGATACAAGACCGTCTGGGCCGGGGTAGAATTCGACTCAGTAGACTTTGAGCCAACTGTAGGTATACCTCCCCCCCCCCGGGCGGAAGGTCTGAGGGTGGTTTTAGGTACTTTTATATTTGACTTTCGATTTCCGCTTGTTAGCCATCACGGTTTTGGTGGGTGTACCCACCAGGGGTGACCAAAGTACCCACTGTAAAAATAAAAAATAATCATTTTCGGTGGTAATGGGGCACTCACAAACCTCCCCCTATGCAGAGCGGAAGGTCTAAAGGGTGGTTTTAGGTTTCTTTTTTATATTGACTTTCGATTTCCGCTTGTAATCCATCACGGTTTTGGGGGTGTACCCACCAGGGGTGACCAAAGTACCACTGTAAAAATGAAAAAATAATTCTTTTCGGTGGTAATGGGGCCTTCACAAACCACCCCCTACGCAGGGCGGAAGGTCTAAGGGGGTTTTAGGTACTTTTATATATTGACTTTCGATTTCCGCTTGTAAGCCATCACGGTTTTGGTGGGTGGACCCACCAGGGGTGACCAAAGAACCCACTGTAAAAATAAAAAAAATAATTTTCGGTGGTAATGGGGCCTATACAATCTTCCTCCCTACGCAGAGCGGAAGGTCTAAGGGTAGTTTGACGCCCTTAAATATATTTAATTTGAGTTTAGTTTGCAAGATATCATGGTTTGGGTGGGTGTTCCTACTAAGGATGACCAAAGTACCTACCGAAAAAATAAAGAATTTTCAATTTCTATCGTAAATGGACTTTCCTAAACCTGCCACACACCTAGGCCGAAGGTCTAAGGGTGGTTTAAGGTACTTCTATATATCGACTTTTGATTTCTGCTTGTTATTCGTCACGGTTTTGGTGGGTGTACCCACCAGGGGTGACCAGAATACTTACTTTAAAAATGAAAAATAATACATTTCGGTTGCAAAGGGGTCTTTCCCCTGCCCCTACGCAGGGCGGAAGGTATGAGGGTGGTTTTAGGTACTTTAATATATTAGTGTAAGTTTATGCTTGTAAGATAAAATGGTTTAGATGGGTGTACCCACCAGGGATGACTGAAGTACCCACCGTAAAAATACATATCTGTCGATTTATATCATAAATAAAATTTTCCTAAACCTTCCCTACAACTGGACCAGAAGGTCTGAGGGTGGTTTTAGGTACTTTGATGTATTGACTTTTGATTTCCGTCATGGTTTTAGTGGGTGTAACCACCAGGGGCGACCAAAGTACCCACTGTAAAAGTGAAAAATATTAAATTTCGATCGTAAGCGGTCTTCGTAAAACTCCCCGTACGCAGGGCGGAAGGTCTAAAGGTAATTTTAGATACTTTTATACATTGAGTTTATATTTAAGCTTGTAAGCTGCCTTAACTTTGGTGGGTATACCCACCAGAAGTAAATTAATTTCACCGCATAAGCCGTAAACAATAAAAAATTACTAATTTTGCTTGTAAATGAACCAAACATTGACATTTTGCGTTGGACCCTATCGACTTGTGGTCAAATTAAATTAATTATTTTACTTTGTAGGGTTGTACAAACGATGACAAACCTATATTTTAAATCTAGCAGCATTAAATTGAATGCCATTTATGACCGAATTAATCCACTTTGGTTGGTGTAACAAAAACAAATGTATTAATAATAATCACTATAGCTGCTATGCTTTAGATGTGACTTGTTTAACTTTCAATATGTTGGTGGGTACACCCACGAGGGGATTTCAAGTTGATTGTATTTGAATATAAAACATGGAATTTATTTTTTATTTTTAAAATAGTTTAAAATGCTGGATATTAGCATTGAGTATAGATTAAAGAACATGAAAAATTATGTAAATCATGTTACTAGACATTAAAATATTGTATAAAGTTTAAATTATACTAGGTGATCAACTAAGATGCAACCCTATCTTTATTAAACTTGTCGTTTACAAAGTCTTGTAATGATAAATACCAGTGGTAGGTAGCATTAATGCCACACTTTTAACAACAATGTAATGGTACATGCATAATGGCTTATTGCATGGTATTCTGTGATGTCAACTTGTAACCCAATAACCCCAAATGGGTTTTGTTGAGAAACCCTACTATGTGTCCATAATAGAAGCCAAAGCGGGAAAATATATTTAACGAAATAAAAAACATGTTATACAAAAATATATAGATAAATCATATAAATGTGCACAATTTGATAAATTGAATGATGAACGAAGCTAACTATCAAGAGAAGCAATCTGTGTCTACTGTCGCTCGCCTAACTATTTCTCCTTAGATATCTGCATAATGTGCGTAAGCACACATGCACAATATTATTGTAAATCAGTTTTTTAACTGAATATGAGACGTTAAATAAATAAATAAAACCCACATCTTATTCTTTTTTTGAGGTGATTATTATCAGTTCTGATGCAGGGTCGCAGTGGGCGTTAATCTAGTACCCCAGTTAAATGATAATTCGATACAACGGACTACTAATGTTTTTATGGCCAATTAACACTAAGCAAGAAAATATGGTAAATAATAATATAATAACATCATTTATTTGGACAGCGCGGTTACTAAAATGTTGTCAGAAAAGATTTTGTATATAATAACCTGCTTATGAGCATTTTATAATGTTGCTACGAATTATTATATACATCAATTAATTGAAATTTATTGATGATAAAAAATATGCATCTCACTTATAACATATTCAAAAGTAATAGAAACTATTAACTTTTGTAGATTTTTGTAAATTATAATTTGTATTGCACGGATTTGTACAGGCAAATTGTACCTATATTGCATGGTAGCCAGCTTAATATGTTTATCTTTGCTTCAATACCGATTGCCTCTCTAAGACTAAATGATTCAGTTAATTAATTATAATTTATCCTATTATACAGAAAACTTATATAGAATATTTTAACGAAAACAAGGTATTATACATGCAATTTATTCAGCAATTGCATGAATAATACCACATTTTAGGAACTTTTAAACAATAAAAATTAAACGAATGCATATTGTTTTATCAAAATACATAAAAAAAATATGCTAATTATATTTATTCAAACTAAATATAAACAAAACATCAAACGGTGTGACCATAATTTCAGATTACGGCATGCGGCTTCCCACAGCAAGGTTTTTCGAGTGTTTTTTGACAAATTTGATCCAAAATGCATTATTAACATATGCATAAAAATTACATATTTTTAATCTACTCATCAAGACCTTTCATTTGAATAGTCACATGCCCATAAAGGAACGAAAATTTTTATGTTGTCCAAAACAGCATAAGGGTGCTATCTCCGGATATAGTAATGATATCTCCCTAAAGTTAATTTCTAAAATTCGAAATATTTAATTGAAATGAAATTATGTAGAAAAAACTAGACCATTTGCGTATAGTTGGCTCTAAATAAATATTTTTAGTTTTGGGACAAAAATGTTTGGTCACCCCTGGTGGGTACACCCACCAAAGTCATGATGGCTAACAAGTGAAAATCGAAATGTTCTATAAATAGCTTCTCGAAACCACTTTCAAACCTTCCGCCCGGGGATGGTTGGATTAGCTTGCTCATGGACTACAGATCATTGCTTTGATTATCAGGCGAGGAAAGAGAAAAAGTCCATCTGGCTCCCCGAAACTAGAGGCGAGCTCTGGCAATCGTCGTCATGGACCTTACCCCCTTTCCTTGACGACCTCCCCGACGACAACGACACCGCACAAACCATAACAAAGACGATGACGACCGCAACGATACAAATACAAACCCGCCAGCCCGCCATGGACAAGAAGGAATCAATTGAAGATAGAGAGAGAGTGTTGTATTTATTTATTTATGAATTGGCCACATACAGTATTTTCAGCCATTTTAGAGTGACCAGCGATCAGTGATGTATGATGAAGAAGAGAGGAGGGAAAATCCTTTACCGTACGCAGCCTTCTGTTGAAAAGTACCAAAGGGACCAACGGCTTTACGTCATATCCGAAATGACGGTGTAACCTTGACGGTGACTTTGGAACCGTCCTAGCAACGAGGCACATAATAAATTAAAATTTGTTCTGAATCGGCCTTGTTGATTCTGGCGTTGATCCGTTGGTGTTCGCAATGTCCATGCCTATATTTCCTATTAAAAATATCGATCTTTGGTTGGGAATCGCTCACTCGTCGATTGCGTCGGGGCCTACAGCGTTGGCTTGGTCGCTTTGATTTGCTGTCCCCCACTGAAAATCATTTGTATAACTGAATGCGTAGACTCTTAATACAATTTTTTTTGGATGAGCGTAGCGAGCGAAGCGAAGATTCCATTTCACTACACTGGAGAAAAAAATCCGGAATGTTTTTCTTTTTTTTCTGTTTGTATTATTGTGTGTTTGTTAACACGATTCCGGCTAAACCGATACTCCAATTACGATGAAATTTTATGGAGGCCTTCAAAATCTCTGAACTTAGAACTGCCACGTTTTTGAGCGTAATCGAAAAATTATTTCTCATTAAAATCGCCATTTTACGATTTTTTCGATTTTTAAAAATTCTTCGACTTATAACAACTACATTTTTTATTCGATTGTAATGATTTTTTCACAGAACCTTAATTTTATGAATTTATATATTCGTGTGAAATTTGAGTGCAATCGAAAATAATTTCGCATGAAAATCCCAATTTTACGCATTGATCTTCGTTTAAAAAAACATACGCTCATCCAACAACGCGCCTGAAAAAAGCGTTAGCGAAGCTTCCTAGTGTATTTACAGTCATAAAGGTTCCTCCACTAACCCAAACTGACGAGCAGAAGTCGAGGAGAACGAAGCCAAGTTCTGGGAACGGACCCAGACTGGGGCATAGGACCAATAATAAACCATAGGGAACCCTTAATTGAGTTCACACACGGTGCTAAGGAATAGGGCTTGTGATGAGGATTCACAATAATGAATAAATCTTAAATTTTGTTAGGGAGATTGGTAATAGTGCAGTACAGCGGACGTGGATATTATAGCGGCTAATACTCCACCTACAAAACCTTTAACGTCGCTGTTTTAAATCTAAAGTACCTTCTGAACCTTTAACGTCGCTATTTTAAGCGAAAGTACTTTTCCGTTGAAAGTCCTTTATATTTAAAATAGCGACGTTAAAGGTTTTGTAGGTGGAGTATTAGCCATACCCACGTCCGCTATACTCTGACTGCACTATTACCGAGAGATTTAAGTGTGTAATGTTAGACTCTTCTCATGTAGACCCATGTAGGAATCAAGGCAGAGCTTCAACTAGTCTATAAATAATCAAGTTTAGTATTCTTGATCTTTGTAAAATACATCTACATCTAGTATGTAAAATCGTGCAGTACTTGAATTTGGCGGTATTTTATGTCTTCGCTAAAAGTGTTGGCAACACTGCCCCGTTTTCTAAACTCGTTACCAACCAACCGAAATCGACCTGTAGGTTCTAGAGCGGCAAAGTGGAAATTTCGTTGTCTGAACCTTGGTCTGAACCATTGCGGTCCTAGAAAGGCGGAGTTGATCTTAATTTTGTTTCAAACTGGTCCTAGTTTGATTATTTTCCAAGAATCTAAACTTTGCATTGTAAAGTTCTATTGCCCAGGAAACGTAAGGAGGTATGTATTCCCTTTGTTGTGCAAAATTTGGTTGTCACTTGTAGGCTCTATAACCTACAAAATTTTCAATCATGCCTTTATCTATTCCTTTATCTTTAATATCATCCGGTTTTCTTTCCACGGACGAAGAAAGTTACATAGAGACCGGCAACATGAACAGGGACGTTGAGATGGAAGAAATACATGGATCTGGAGAGCCCATGGTTATGGACAACTTTGGTTCGATTAACTCTAGCATCCTGATAAAGGTAATGCACGCCTAGGCCTTGGCCTAGGCCTAGCATAATCACGAGGGCTTTCATTTTTATAGGCCTAGGCCTACTCCTCTAAACCTTTGGCTAGAGCCTTTCACAAGGGTCTACGTGGACCCAGGAGAAGGAATTATTTGCCATGAAACCAATAGGCCTAGGCTAGGTAGGCTATTAATTAGGCAAAGTTTTATCGAATAAGAATTCTTAGTTAGGCTGCCTAGCCTAGCCTAGGCCTACAAATCAAGTTACCGTAGGCTATGATGTCGGATGGAGCTTTAAGGCCGATGCACAATTGCCCCGGTAACGAGAACCGAGAACGAGAACGGGAAGACGCTAACGTTAAGGGCTTCGATGCACAATAGCCCGTGAAGCAAGCCGACGGGAACAAATCAAATAATAAGTGTGTTAATTATATTTTGTTGTTTTGTTATTCCGCTCATGTTTATTCAATTTATTTCGCATATTACTCGCGTATAAACCATCAATCAGTTGATAAAATAGTTTCAGGACGTGCACATCTTGATTCCGATTGGTTCCGGTAAGGTACTGCACGGGAACGTTACGGAAAGTTAAAACTTGGTGATGTTCCCGTTGTCGTTGCCGGGATACGGGAACCACCGGCAACGGGAAGCTTTATTGTGCATCGTGTCGTAAGTTAACGTGTGATTCAACTTTCTTCCCGTTCTCGTTGTCGTTCTCGTTGTCGTTACCGGGCAATTGTGCATCGGCCTTAAAGGTTGATGCACAATTGGAAAGGAAAAGATAACAGGAAGTTAACATTGGATGAAGTTGCCGCTTTTGTTACCGGGCCCGGGAAGTAGGGGTAGGGCCTCGCCTAGCCTAGGCAAATGTGTACTTTCCTTAAATGTTTACCTGGGCCTACCTACATTCTTGTTTGTCAGTGCACATAGGCCTACGCTCTAAGTATGTATGTATTGGTTAGCTTAAAAGAATATTTGTATATTATGTTTATCAGTGTCGAACGTAGGAAGATTGCGTAGTATGCAACAGCAAAAACAAGGGGTAGGCCTAGTGTTCAACTAGGAACTCTATGCAGAGAGTGACATGTGTTAGTTAGGCCTAAATCATGATGTAGGTAACGCACGTTGGTTGTTCCCTCAAATTGGGAAACAGGTGTAGACCTCGGTCGGTTGCAAACCTTTGTACGGCTGGTGCCGGTTGCACACAGCATTATAGGCCTACTACATTGCGTAGGCCTATTGTTTTTAGAGAATCAGTTCAGAATGGGAGGGCCAACACTGTTCCACCCCTTATTGGACTTTGCTGATATTATGCATCGTATCAGCTAACTCAAGATCAAACTTCCCGTTTTATCAGGCCCAACACTATAGAGCTGATCCTACATCATGTCTTATAATTATCGTGCCGATCTACAGTAGGCGGTACCTACTCTTTCAGTTAGTGTTCCCCAACGTTGGAAAAGTATGTTAGTGGGAGTGGGGGGGGGGGGGGCGTGAAGCGCGTAGGCTATATTTTACAATATTATCATTATTATTATTATTATTAGGGCTTATTATTATTATTATTATTATTATTATTATTATTATTATTATTTGGATGAGCGTAGCGAGCGGAGCGAAGATTCCATTTCACTACACTGGAGAAAAAAATCCGGAATGTTTTTTTTTTTTTTTCTTTCTGTATTTTTGTCTGTTTGTTAACACGATTCCGGCTAAACCGATACTCCGATTGCGATGAAATTTTATGGAGGTCTTCGAAATCTCTGAACTTAGAACTGCCACGTTTTTGAGCACAATCGGAAAATTATTTCTCATAAAAATCGCAATTTTACGATTTTTTTCGATTTTTAAAAATTTCTTTGGCTCATCACACCTAGGCCTACATTCTTTATCCGATTGTAATGATTTTTTCATAGAACCTTAATTTTATGAATTGATATATTCGTGTAAAATGTGAGCGCAATCGAAAAATTATTTCTTGTAAAAATCAAAATTTTACGTGATTTTTCTTTTTTTAAAACAATTCTTTGACTTTTTACACCAACATGCTTTATCCGATTGTAATGATTTTTTTACAGAACCTTAATCTTATGAATTAATATATTCTTGTGAAATTTGAGCACAATCGAATGACTATTTCTTATAAAAATCGAAATCTTACGATTTTTTTTCTTTTTAAAATTACGATTAATTAAAAAAATTAAAGATAAAAGTTTATTTTTTATTTAATTTATATTAATTTTAAAAAAATCTTCAAACTGAGTAATAATTTTTTCACAGAACAACAGAAAATCCATATAACACATGGTATCTCAATGCACCAATTACGCTCATCCAACAACGCGGCGGGACTTAAGCGTTTTCCTAGTATTAAAACATACATGTTTTGCCACCCCCCCACTCCCCTAACCTACCTACTTTTCCCTAATATTGCAGTGTTGAAAAGTTAGGGAACACCAACCGAAAGAGTGCTCAGTATAGGCTAGGCCCTACAAAGAGTAAGTGAATGGAAATTTATAATAATCATGAAATTTGTCTGTTAAATAATATGATGTTTCCAATTGAAAATGTAGGCTCCAGGGGTGGACAAATCCACTAAAAAGTTAGGGGCCAGGAAAAATAAGGAGGGGCCAGCAGTATCGTGGAATAGCCGGGGTCTGGGGCTTTGCCCCAGCTGGCAGAGGGAAATTCACCAAAGGCGAATTTTTTGTTGGTATTGCATAATGTTTGATTGACTAAAACGCGATTTAAAGCAAATTTGTTTCAATATAATAAGTAATAACTTGTGGAAGTAGCTAGTTAATGTTGCATTGATAAATGTAAAACACTCATCAATATCTGCTTCAAGGTGCTTGTTAATTTTTTTTTCTATCTTGATGATCTAGGGGCAGCATTATATACATAGGGGCCCCGTCTGGGTCCGGGGTAGAATTGGCCCAGAGCATGGCTCTGCTAATCGTAAAAGGCGATTCAAGAGAAAAGTCTACCTCACAAACATCAGCTAGTATAAGAGCGGAGTATGTTTCTCCCTGAAACTAGAGGCGAGCTCTGGCAATTGTCGTCGGGGACCTTTCCCCCTTCCCTTGGCGTTCTCCCTGACGACGATGACAATGACACAACGAGCGATGACAAAGACGATGACGACTGCGACGTGAGAAACCCCCCTTGCTCCCCTTTCCCACGGCTGGTTCTGACCAGCATGGGACCCTCCGCCCCATATCCCCTAGGCTAGAGTGGTGCATTATGACCTAACGGTTAACGCGTCCTTAATCCAAATAAACAAAAATGAAATTTTTACTCGCTCGGGCGAGCAGGCCACCCCTGTCTAACCCGTTATGAAAAATACAAAAACAAACTTTAAAACCAGCTTGGCGTTGTAGCTGTAGTTGCTCCAGAGATGACTTGTTGATTCTTGCATTGTTTGCGGGCGGAACGTACCAAACTAGTTTGGTCGGTGTTTTCTAATTTAAAATACCGGTCTCTGGGTGGGTCGTTACTTGCTCGCTGATGGTGTGGGCGCCAACAGGGGTGGCTCGGTCCTCTTTAAAATTAAAAGTCCCCCACCGAAAATCAATTGGGTTTATTTGACTGAGTGTGTAGACACTAATACAAATTTGTTTATTAGGCTATGCTAAGAGATAAGCTAACCTACCAACAATTCTGGGCACTCTTTCGGTTGGGGTCAGTCAACTTTTCAACACTGATTTTTTTCATTAGAAACGACGAAAAACCACTGTAAATGATTTACATTTTATAATTGCAGTTGTATAATTTAAAAATGCACTCGCAAGTTTCATTTCATGCTGTTTTATAAACAAAAGTTAGTTATAATTACAGTAGCGAGGAGTGACGCGCCTTCAGGCCGACCATGCTGAGAACTGAGCACTGCCACTGTCACTGCAAGTAACCTTACAAAACATAATAAAAAAGTTCTAAAAACCAAAAATACCTTCAAAACCTTTAACGTTGCTATTTTAATCAAAAGTCCTTTTGTGCCAAAAGTCTTTTCTATTTAAAATTGGGGCGTTAAAGGTGTTGTAGGTGGAGTATTGAAAGTCGAAAAGGTTGGTAAAATTTCCGCCCATCTGCACGAGTGAAGGAGGCATCGCCTAAATGTAAATCAAATATGTCCGTCCAAATGCAGCCTAATGTGCGTGTCTTTATGTCTAATCTGTCTGAATTACTAGGCCTAATTAAGCTACTACACTGCACATTTTCAGATCGGTTAGTACCGTATCTATAAATCGTTCATTATTACTACCTATTCCTTTATTTATTTCTAATTTGTAGTTGTTTTACGTCGTTTCTAATGAAAAAAATCAGTGTTAAAAAGTTGACTGACCCCAAAACCGAAAGAGTGCCCAATTCTGACTATGTTAATGTTACGACACGACTAGTTACAGCATCACATGTAATCCCACAGCTGCTAATAAATACCAATACAATACCTACAATGTCAATTAGGTCCAGCATAGGCTACCTAGGCTAATTTATTTTTGCTATTTCCGATTCAGACTAAGACCTTGAATGAGGTGAAAGCTCAGGGGGTACTTGGTGAAAAGGAACTTCGAGACAAATTGGACAAACTACGCATTATGAAGGAGCTGAAGCAAGCCAATGAAAGTAAGTGTTCAACATAATACGGTACCGTACATAGCCTTGTTGTAGAAAAACAACAGAGGCATTAACTGCTTTTCCACTCCGGCAGCGTTTTCTCATGTTGTTGATGTATTCATTGTATTGTATATCCAATGTTTACCTAGGCCCCTAAGCTTCTTGCTAAAAATAAAAAACTATAGGGCTATAGGCCTAGGCATAGCCATAATATAATACATAGGTAAATTCAAAATTGTAGATCTAGGCACATTTATGTGTTTCATTACTGTCACTAGAAGGATTTGTTGTTTTCACATCCGACATAGTTTACTGATAGCTCGCCTTGGGCCCATTCCTACAATTCATAAAAAAAACATCCAAGTGTCTTGAGTCTGAATAGGATTGATGAATTTATTAGGTAGGGACCTAGACCTAGTTTTACTGAATTTTTAGTTTGGCCGAATTTCTAAAAATCAAGTAGGCCTAGGTCTAGGGCTAAACGTTAAATGTAAATTATTAGGCTAAATGTATTTCATAATTATTTTAGAACTTCAATCGAGGAATAAATTAATAAATGTGAGTATCGGTACTGGAATGTGTAGGAAACCTCCCATCTGAAGAGGGCAGCAAATACTACCTAAATATCACGCAGTGAGTGAGAGCGTTGCGGTTTTTACCATGTTTATTGTTCTGTGTAGGTCCTAGTATTTAAAAAAAAAAATTTGTAGATAGTTTCTTTATAACCTTAACTTAACGAATCAAAATATTGTAAATATGCTATTAACCGACGTAACCGTAGGCCCTACACCCGGAAAAAAAAACACAAAGCTGAGGGCTTTAATTTCTTTCCACACTAATCTCAGCACCTCCTCTCAACAGGCGTAGGCCTATATTGGGTTTTCAGGGAATTTAAAAATTACTAAATTAGGTTTCCACTTTTTAATAATTTGAGTTTAGATAGGCCTACGTGTGTGATGAACTGATTTTGAAGCTTTTTTTGTGAGTCTTTTATGATTTAAATCAATGATTAAAATCGAACACTGACCCAAACGATTCTTATTCCAGGTGTGGTGACGGGCCTGGAGTTCCGCGAACAAGAAGCGTCGTTGTCTTTGAAGCAGAAACAGGATAGTCTGGAAGACAGTCGCAAGGAAGTTCAGCATCTGCAGCAGTTGCTTAGGCAGGAGAAGAAGGTTCAGGTGGAGAGGCTGTACGTACCACATTACGCAGGAAAACGTTGTTGAGAGATGACTGACGAGCGATCACGCCACGTGGCATTTTACTTGAGCCTAATGGTAGTAGTATGTTTAAGGTGATTGGTCTAGCAAAGCAGGCCAAACTAAAACCGTCAAAAAATAAAAAAAAATTTTCCCCCAGGATTTAATTTTTGCAAGTACCTACCATAGCTTCTTTGATGACTTGTTTTGTCAATGACAATAGTTTTCTACTCTTTGGTTTATGCTCACAGCATATCTCTAACACATCTGGCAACATTTATTTAGACTGATTTAGTAATAGAAGTTTGAACTTGTCCACTTTCTCTCTGTTTACAGTCTGTGCTAATGTAACATATGTAAACACACTTGTCCTTTTAACACAACCTCCGATATTTAGGTGATAATATCGGGACAAGGGATTCCGGTACGTGCCACGGTGCAGGCTTTCCGGTAGGTCAGGATGATTAATAATATCACACAAACGATGGTTTTGAATGATGGTGAAGTGTAATTAAATATAAAGTAGATAGCTTACGTATTCCGGTTTCAAGATAACTAAGATTGATACATTATTAAAAGTGGATACTACGGTAAAAAACACAGAGACAAGGATGTCGGTGTCTCCTCACCGAGCCTCGGTGGACGAGAGAGGGGGTCTTTTCTCTTGGGGCTTGGCGGTAGTCACAGCTTGCCGCCACGCGATGTTTTCTGAACACACCCACACTGCCTTCGCGATGCGGAAACGCTAACACGGACAGCATCCTTGTGCTGACTTTGGTGCTTCACACCAAGCACTAGAAACACCAGGGCGCAGGCTTTGAGCCCTAATACCAATTCCTCAGGCAGACAGACAGACAGTCAGAGTCAAGTTTGAAATGGTGCACCTTAGATCGGTGCAATAAGCAAGAGAATCTTAACCCTTTCCATTCAAAATAATTTTGTTTATTTCTATATTGAGAAGGCTGTAAAACCGCTTACTACAAATTGCATTTAAAGACATGAAATGTGGCAGATATATAAATATGCTAGTACTTTAGACAGAAATTAAAAAAGTGACTACACCGGCCGGTGTAGTCACTTTTTTAATTTCTGTCTAAAGTACTAACATAACAGCGTCATAGTCGCCTACTATAAAGCCAAGTTTAAACATAACATATATATATATATATATGTTTTAAGTATCTTTACGGTAAATAATCACGCACAGTATTATAAAAAATAACTTTTAATCCCAATGTTTCAGAAAAACTATGTTTCTATTCTAACTATTAACGATGAAAAACATAGTTTTTCTGAAACTGAAAAAATAAAAATGAAAAAAGTCTTTATTTAAATTTGGGGTGAAATAATATAGTGTGCAGAAAGTAGAAACACCTATGATACAAGGGGAAATTGAAAATTAGGAAGTTTTTATCCTGTTGGGAAATATATTCTAATAGGTATTTGCCAAGTTAAAAATGTCCCATGTATAAAGTTACAAACTCTAAGCTACGGCACATTCAGAAATACCTGCAGCATTTGGTTTCAAGCCGCAAAATTAGAAAAATATATCACATCACAAAATATTTTCTGTTTTAGCTCCATATCAAATTTCTAAAACAAGTGTAAGCTAGGTACTATGTTCAAGTTCAAGTTTTTTTTTAATCCGTTGATTTATACAGGGTACAACATGATACAACATAACATGACATTTCGTGTGCCATCTTCAATGCTTCTCGAATGTGATCCATTCTCTTGAAGCTCTGCAAAACTTGGCGTTTTTAATAGGCTACCGTGAATAATCAACAGCAACATTTTTTAAGGTGTTCAAAAGCTTTGTTAATTGTTAGTGGATGATTTGTGTAGAATTAACCCTCTTAATCTGCTAATCTTTCTTTCAGTTCCACGTACGAAGCCAATATGAGTATGCTGTCCAAGAAGTTTGTGGACGCTCCAATCGTCAACGTAAGTTTCTATAATCTCCGCCTACCCATGGCCTCCTAGGAGCAAAGCCTAGCCTAGCTGACGTGTTTGGCCTAGGCCCACCTAAGCCTATTCCACCTAGGCCCCCAGTAGACTTACCTCACGAAAACAGGCCTAGAAAACACGATTCTGTTGTCGGCCCCACGGACCGAAACCTAGGCCAAGTCGTAAACCTACCTGTACCTCAAGATGACTCTAAATCTGAGCTTGCTTCAGTTTTAAAACCTCTCGACCCATAACCTCACTTTTCACGAAAAAAGTGCTTTAGCCAAAGGACTCTCTTTCTGCCCCACCCCAAAGTTCGACCACTTCACTTTGGTGAAAGATATACTATATTTTGCGCGCAACCTCAGGCTCAAACACTTTTTTGAAGAGAACAAATTCAGCCCGGATCTGACTAAAGTGATTGACCCTGCCCTGGCCAAGTTTAGGCCTAAATCTGATTGGGAACCGCCGCCTCTACACCCGGATCACCCTTTGGAACTCTTCATCAAACATGTTGTTACCAGTGCTTCTTCCCAAGATTTTGTCAAGAAACTGCCGCACTCTAACAACATGTCCATCCAAGAGTCCAGGGCCGTGAATCCCTCCAGCGGAACCAGGACATTATCATCCTGCCAGCAGACAAAGGGTCCACCATTGTGGTACAAGATGTAACCTCTTACATCGCCGAAGCCCACCGTCAACTAGAGGACGCCACCACCTACCGGCCAGTGCAGGAGGATCTCTCGCGCCAACACCTCAACGATATCTCGAAGTTTCTCACTTCTCATGGGAAATTACAGGGCATCAACGAGGCCACCCTCAATGCGCTCACGCCTCAATCAATCCGCACTCCCGTATTTTACCTCCTACCTAAAATCCATAAGGAAGGTAACCCTGGTCGACCCATTGTCTCCAGCTACAACTCGCCCACCGAACGTATCTCGGCATACATCGACAGCCACCTCCAACCATTCGTCACCAACCTGGACACCCACATCAAAGATAGCTTCCACTTCCTTGAGAAACTCAGAGGACTCGACACCCCACTGCCGGACGGTGCCTTGCTAGTCACTGTTGATGTCACGTCCCTGTACACCAACATACCCATCATCCAGGGCCTAGCAGCGCTGGAATCGTTTCTTGATAAGCGCCCAGCGAACACCAAGCCCAGCACGCAGTTCCTCACTCAACTTGCCCACATGGTTCTACGTTTAAACAACTTCCGATTCCAAGATAAACACTATCTTCAGATCAAAGGGACAGCCATGGGGACTCGCATGGCCCCATCGTATGCTAATCTCTTTGTGGGCAAGCTTGAGACGGACTTTCTTAAAACCCAGCAGCTATTACCTCACTGCTTTTTTAGATTCATTGACGATTTCTTTCTAATTTGGACCCACGGTGCTGACAGCCTAGAGCTGTTCCTTAACAATCTCAACGCATTCTCAGTCCTGAACTTCACGTGGACCGTATCTGCGTTTCACGTCACCTTCTTGGACGTGGACATCTTCCTCTATGAAGGCAACATTAGCACCAAGGTCCACTTCAAACCGACCAACAGCCAACAGTACTTGCACAACAGCAGCTGTCACCCAACCTACACTAAACTACCCTACCTTTTTCGTTAGCAGTGCGTGGCAGACGCATAGCTCTGACCCGGAAGGACTCTCATACTATTGTGACAGAATCACCAACGCGTTTGTAGCTCGGGGGTACGAACGTGACGTGGTTCGACAGCGGATCTCCAGGCCGCTAACCCAGAAGACCCAGGTGGCCAACACGAATAATAGCGCCATCCCCCTAGTGACGCGCTGGCACCCGGGGCTACAGAGACTTAACGGCATAATCAAGAGTGGACTGCCCATCCTTGAAGCTGCCCCTAAGACTCATCATCTGGCCAACAAGATACCACGTGTCTTCTTCAGACGACCACCTAACATAGGAGATTCGCTTATCAAACGGGACCCCACTAGGCCTCCAACTCGTCCGCAGAGAGCTCCTCCAATAGGATCTTACCCCTGCAACCGCCCTAGGTGCAAAACCTGCCCTATGCATCCACCTACCAAGACATTCACTGCTGAAGCCACAGGGGTCACCTACCCCATCCATCACCACAACAGCTGTCTCACCTCCAACGTAGTCTACCAGCTCAAGTGCACGCAGTGTCCGGCAGAGTATGTAGGCCTTACCACTAATGAACTGAGAACCCGTATGACAGGCCACCGTCAAAGTGTCAAACAGATGGATCCAGACAAACCTGTGGCCCAGCATGCTGTTGAACACAGCCTCCCTTTCAAAGACTGTTTCACAACGAGAATCATCAAGGCGCTTCCCGATGACTGCAGGCAGTTGGAGCTAAGAAACTGGGAGCTATCTCACCAACACATCACCAGATCTCGCGAGCCTCCTAACCTGAACAACAGGTAGCAGGCGCGCCCAGCTCTGCCTCCCCTAGACCTAGTTCCACCTGCCACCACCCACCGACAGCGCCTTCATTGTACATACCATGCTAGCTTTAGAACTACTTTTAGTATCTCAATTAAAGACCACTAGTTGGTCGAAACGTATCAGCAACTTTGTCTACTCATCTATTTGTGTCTGTGCGACCTACCTAACGTTTTTCAAGGTAAGCTGTCGTCCTTCTGTACCTTTCCCCCACTGAAACATGTTTATTCATGTTCCCAGTTTAAGTTTCTATAATGTGTTTGACTTGACTAGACCACTTGACATCTCAGTTTGTTAGACGTTCATTTCTTCACATGATCTACATGTTTATATCGTGCTTGAGTAACACTACTAATTTGCTGACCTTTGTGATAGATTAAAAAATTTAAAAGCTTATTTCATTATTTTGGCGTTCATAATTTATTAAAAACTTAAAAACATTATTAGTTATTACTTGTTTCCATTCACCTTGCCAATTGGGCTTTGCAGTGCCATTTTCTCACACTTGTAGCACCAGTCTTGGAGCCATGCAATATTTTACATCATGCTCATTTTGGGGGAATATTTCTTTGGCAATTAAGATATGCCCTTGTTAGCCTACTTCTATTGTAATTTTGTACATGTAGTCATCCCGGGAATGCGTTCTTTTTTTTAGAGACCTTTATGGGAATGCGTTCCTTTTCTTAGATCAGGAACTTGTTATATCAAAGTTACTATTTCGTGGGAAATTGGAACGAATTTAACGTTCCTTTATTAGTAGGGATGGGATAGTGTAGGCCTACACGTGTAAACGTGTACACGTTTACTGTTTCTACGAAAATAATAAACGTGTGTGTGTCTGCTGGCCAAAATCTCGTCGAAAAACGGAACATTTACGTAAGATATTACGCGCTTGACTCTTGCCCGAGTGCATCGACCAAGCCGGGCGGGCCGGCCTCGCCTCACGTGCCAGCTGGCTCACTAGTCCAAGGCACTCACAGCAGACAGTGGAGCGGGAAAGTGCTATCTCTACAGCTCTCCGTGTAGGTCGGACTGACGCGTCGCGTCTTGCACACTGGTCTTGCATCACATGGAACTCGGGACCTGCGCAGAGATGTACTTACTTACCAGACTCGAACGCTACCAGCTGACGCGTGAATAGGCGCTACATCAATAAAATAGATCGCATACTGTAAATCACAAAACTCAATTTTTTAGGTTCCACTGTATAGGCACCTTTTTTTTTTAGCAAGTGGCAAACATTACACAGTGACGTGTACACGCGCTGACAGCCAAGAGTGTGCACGTTTAGGAAAGTACTCGCATTTTCCCATCCCTATTCATAAGTTAAATAAATAAATAAATTTAAATAAATTGTATTTAGAGTCTACCCACTCAGTTATATAACTGATTTTCAGTGGGGGACTTTAAATCAAAGTGACCAAGCCAACCCTTGTAAGCCCCGACGCAATCGACGAGTGAGCGATAACCAACCAAAGATCGATATTTTTAATAGGAAATATAGCAATCAGTGGTATGGACAGTGCGAACACCCGCAAATCAACGCCAGAATCAACAAGGCCGATTCAAAACAACTCTGAATTTATTATGTGCTTCGTTGCTAGGACGGCTCCAAAGTCACCGTTTAAGTTCCTTTCGCCGTCGTAATCCCGTCAAATTCCAGTACCTGATATCGTAAACTGCAGTATGAAAAATATCTTGTGACATCTTGTGTTTTCGAAAACGGCGCCACCCTAGTCAGATGGCCTGGGACTCACTTTAATAAATAAAAGTAATGATATTCACTCCTATCACATTTATTATTATTTAAATCGGTGATGGTATAAGGAACGTGACAGGAACTAAGTTCCTTTTGAGGAACGAGGAACGCCTCAGTTCCTTTTTAGGCAGAAGTAACTTAACTTTTCAAAGTTCCTTTTTTGGGGAAACGTACCCAAGACTGCGTAGCGCCACCATAGTACAAGCCCCGTCTAGATGATCCACGCTTCCGTGCTCTAAGAACTACCGGAGGGAGTCATTCAGCCACCGCCTACTATGTTGAGGATTTATGGCAATCAGGGCCGATTCTGCCCCTGCAAAAAGCTTTGCGTGCAATTCCCCCCAATTCAGCCCAATTATTGGCAATTATTATTAGGCTTAAGTAGTAAGTAGAGATCCGTAAAAACGGTTTTATTTTTTGGGAAATTTAGTTTTTAAAATCTATTACGTATTTTGTTTTTTTGCCGTTTTTTAAATCACTTATTTTTTTTAGCGGTTTTATTTGAAATGCATAGTATTTTTAATACTATTCAACCACATTTCATGGGTGGCTAGTCGACGCTTCGCTGCGATCACGGGCGGCTTTGTGGCGATCGCTGATAGCGTGTTTCTGAAGAGTGTCTTTCCGGTCAAATTCGACACGGCAATTACAAAATTTGAAAACAGAACTTTATTATCACTCGTATAAAAACCGTGGCTCTTGAACTCAAGGGCACTAGAAGTCACCGTAACTCTCACTTTCGGCATTTTACTTTGCCAAGAGCCGAGAACCAAACACAAACAATGACAATTCAATGCAATGTGCGACGAACGTTGTGTGGAGGCTAGTGCGCTGACGTCATGATGATGCTCGGCTAGTTTTGCCGGGCCGGGTGTGTACTGGCGCGACCTAGCAGAGAAAACCTGATCTCGCACGTCAGTGCGGCAGTAGCGGACGATAAGTGAACTAGGTCAAGCACCGGCGATGATTTGGTCTAGATTGAGAGATGGAGCGTGATTTTATACTAAAAAATATATTTTATTGACACAATTTCTGTAATTTCGCCCTTGGTGGTTATTTGTTATTTTGTCGCAATAAAAATAAGATTACGGTGTTATTACTCGATTTCGTTTTAAATCGCAATTCAAAAACCATATTTTTGTACTGCAAACTTCATGAAAGATCCACAAGCGTGCAAATAAATATAATTTGGCACATCTCGCGTTCTCGCGCCTCGCGAAATTTACAGATCTCTACTATAATGTATGTCTTGTTGCGTAGGACGCGAAGGCTCTAGAGCTGGAGATCAAGGTTCTTCAGGAGCTCGGCAACGAGGTCAAAGTTGAGCTGTCCAAGGTGAAGGAGGAGTTGCAGGAGCTGATGACTCGATACAACATGATGACCGTCACCGAGGTATCGGAGCAAACTGTCGCCACCGAGCACAACCGTAACGTCTTCATCAAGCAAGTCATGTGAGTCTGATTACTTATTACTTAGTTCTTCTTAGTCACTAAGTTGAAACATGTTTCAAAGTATGAGGTAGAACTTCAGTATGGATTAGAATTTAGAACATAATATCTTAGGTTATAAAAATGCAAAGTGCGAGTGTTGTTAGTTTAATATTTATGCCTGGTGGGTCCATGTTTCCTTGTTCCTTACAAGGTTGACTCCTTGTCCTGCTAGGGGGGCCTAGCAGGTGATGAACCTGTTAGACCCTTCTCTTCTTTTCCTTCAACCTCTTCACCTGCAGCCAAGAGCTAGTATAGCACATGTGCCTGTGCCATAGCCAAGAGCTTGCAACTTGTAGTGTCTTTTTCCTTTCATTTTCTGATCCCAGTCACAATTAGTAGGGCAGCCTCTCTCATTGCCACGGGTCTTGGTTCAAATCCAGGTTAAGACATGGTTGTTTTGTTGCCCAAGCACCAGAGTCTAGGAGGGAAGCCCCCTCACTGGCCATCTGGCAGCAGACTTGTCATTTTTAGTAATTTGCCAATTAACTGGATCCAACATACTATACAACCAATTAGTTGTCATCCATCTTTTTTTAATTGCATTAATATTGCATTTCATGAAATATTTCAAAACTAGTACCTAATAAAACTGACCCGAAAGGAAAATAAAGTCTAAAAATAGTCCAAACCCGTAAGCTCAATGTTATCTCTAATAATACTGAGACGCGTATTTATGATGAAAATCAGTCAATTTTAATTTTTGCTACTCCCAAAAGCGGTGAATGGGCGATGAAAATAATTCTAAATTTTGTTGAAAGTGGTTATCAATTTCTCCTTGATATTCTGGAGAATTTGGAGACTGGAGTCTTATCATGGACTTGCAGGGTACACAATAAAAACAAAATATAGCTATGAGATTAAGAGGCAGGTAATTCTAGTGTGAAAATATCTTTGTCTTCTGGTTACCTAAACCTAAACGCGTTGAACTGTTGTTGAAAATGATTCAAAGTTTCATTCCGCTAATCAGTCTACTCGACGTGACTGTTCCAGCCAGGACATGGAGACCGAGGTGTCGCGAGAGAAGAAGCACTGCTCGGATCTCACCGCTCACATGAAGAGTCTCGAGGCAACCGCTTCCAGCATGCGGCGAGAACTGGACAACATCAAGTCCAAGCAATAACTTTCCATTAGGCCTACGGACGTACGTACATGTACGTACGCGCGGCAACCAAGTTACCAAAACACCAAAAAGAATGACAAGATTTAGAAAATGTAACATATTTTTGCATACTATATTTTGTTTTGCATTTCTGAGGTAATGCTACGTTAAACTTCAGTTTATTCTCTCTTGTAAGTATGGTTGTGTGTACATTGTACAGTAGTAGGTTCAACTGCCTTAATTTCAAATTTTAATGATCAGTCTACTTTCAAGTGTATGTGTACTAATAGTTTGCAACTGCCTGTTGTATTTCAAATTTAAATTGTTTACAGTTATTAGTAGTGGCTTCATGTAACAATTGTTCCTAAGTATCAATATGATCTGAAAATTAAGCTGATCCTCGATTATTATTATTATTTAAAATAAATAAATATTGAGGGAGTACGTACTACATTATCCACTTTCATGGTTTCGTAAGTACTTGCTTCGTTCAGACAGTGACAAAAGTTAATGGTGTTTAATAAATTGCGTAGGCCTACCAATGTAGGCTTCCATAACATCAACTACAGTATTCAGCATCTGTGTTGGGCAGTGTGTTCATCCAGCAGAATCTGCAACTTAAACGCATAATAATAAGTAGAGGTAATGAGAAATGGTGATATAAAAACCCAAATTTCGTTTTAAAAAACCCAAATTTCGCGTTTTTCGCGATTTCAAAAAAATTGTCAAAAACGTTACTAAAAAATAAAAAAATCACTAAAAAAAATTGTACGCACTGTTATTTTGGTATACTATTTTCGCGGAAGCCGTGATACGCGCCGTTATTTTGGAGGTATATTTCCGTGAAGCCCGTGACGTCACGGTACCCCGCCTACCGCGCGCGTAATATTCGGTCTGGACCGGCACCTCCACCAAAACTGGACCGGCACCTCCACATCACTTTACATTTTGCACACTAAAAGGTCCAATTTCGCGATTTAATTCGCGTTTTGACCAGTTTGATGTAATTTTGTTCGTTATTTCGCGCTATAAACGAAATTTCGCGAAATTCGCGTTTTCAAAATGTGTTTTTTCCATCACTAAATGATGTAATTCGTCGACAATATTACATTTTAGGCAATAAAAAGGACATTTAAAAAAATTCGCAAATTTCGTTAGCACCATTTTTCACTACTCTCTAATAATAAGCCATATGTGGGCATCGCATTTGAGAATCTCAAAGAATCTGACTTTGTTACGTTTATGACCGTACAACGTTTAAGAAAGTACCTAGGTAGTTTTAAAATCATTTTATTTCAATACACAATCTATGTTTGACAAAATTAATATTTTACAATAGGACAGACAGTAGGTTGAAAACGCGTTGATTCTCTGTAAAAAGGGTAGACGACGACTGATTTTAGTTACATTCTGACACTGTAACCACTTATCTTAATATGTATCCAGGAGAGAAGGCCTTAAATATTCATTGTGTCAAATGCTTGGAATGTTGTACTGTTAATACAGTTTCTATGACGGGTCTAGGTTATTAATTTAGTCCTTAGAATTTCCTGTGAGTTAATGCCAGGGTACACCTCACATGTTGGAAGCAGCTAGAGTTGCAAGTAACCAACATTCAGTCAACTTCTCTCACTACGGCATTAAAGCACCTAACTTAAATGCTTCATGACTCGGGAACCCGTTTACATTTAGGATATTTTTCTCTTTGTAGTTAAGTTAATCTGTTGTGTGGACCAACATTGGTTTGCCTTCTGGAAGGTCTCTCGTAACCATCTTATTGACGTTCCTCTAAGACATGTAGATCTGAACGGCAAAGTGTTAAGACGTTAAGTAGAATTACGTCTTTCTTATTCCTCATCTTATTCTTTACGGAGTGCTATTCATGTGATCTTTGATACGTCGTTATCATTGGGTCTAGTCATGTTCTACCTGTTAGTACAAGATGGTTCACGTACATGTCGTGCAAAGTATGTTTGTAAGAGGTATAATGTTCCTTCCACTCACTATTGTAGTAAGTGTGTACTTCTTGATGATAATACTAAGTAACACATACCGGTAAATTATTATTTAAATCAAATTGTGCTGTGTATCGTTAAATTATTATAGTTCCTAGTTAAAAATGCGTTGTAAAAGATAACATATTTTGTGTATGTTTCATACTTTTATATTCATCTCTCTCAATAAAAGAAACTACTATTTCAACAAATACATAAGACTTGATTTATTTCTAAAGTGGTAGATTTGCAAGGCCTCTATGCACAAAGATGTTTTGAAGTAGATGTCGACGTCATTGTCGAGTGAATCTAGGCCAATCAACGGGGCCCAATAAAATACCAATCACTGATTGGCCACGATTCACTCATTGATGCCGGCAGCATTGTCGAGGTCACTCACTGTACCTGGTTGTTTGTTCGTTACTGGTGGTTAGACCTCTGTGACGTTTCGACCTTGTCTTGACCTTCTACCTGTCGCAGCGGCAGTGACTTTCATGAGTACACGGAGGAGACCATTTATTTATTGGCAACCTCCTCAAAATATTTGCTTTTGAGTCTATATAATAGAGGGTAGTCTGAAGATTACATAGAAGGTAATTCTAATTTGGTTTTGGCCTTGGGTGAAGTGTGATTTGAAAAAGTACAGCACATTGATTTTTCAGTTTCTTTCCTAAATATAGAATATATTTGAAAAATTATTGAACATGATTAAAAATAGCTATATAGTTAAAAATTGTCAGGAGCAGCACCCAAAAAGTACGTTATCCTGGACCGGCACCTCCACCATCCCCCTAAAATATGTTATTAGTATTTTGTTACCGCAAAACCGGGTACCCTACCTTTTTTTGACTTCCAGGTCCGCCCCAAAAATGTTGAGTTCCCGCACACCACTACAGTTTTTCCCTGACCCGCATTAGCTGTGGGTGACCCTAGTGTGACCCTCTTCAGGCGACTGATTTTTTTACCTTGCTGAAACTTTAAGCACCCGTTCCCATTGTAATTGTTTGTTGTGAGCACGTTTTGCTTGTATTATTACTGTAATGTATTGTATCGCAGTTAAATGTATAACGTTATATTGTATCGTGTGTGTCTGAAATGTAGGAATAGAAAATTGCAGTTTTGTGCCCTAAAACCCCAATAACTAACTAAAATTGCAGAACTACTACTCTGCTACTAGTATATCAACTACTGATGACTGTGTGGCCTAGGTGTGGTACCTCAGTTTGCTGGCAATGTCGTGTTGCAAGTTAAGGTAAATACAACACAGTTTCTCTTACATTGAACAGCTGTCAATAAACAACTTGTTTCAATAAGATTACTCAAGAGCCATTGTTTGGTGGGAAGAGGGGTCAAACCTTATCAATATCATGGATGATGACGTCATGTAACTTGTAAGGCTTTAACTTCAAGGGAATAAAAAAAAATACCGATGTCGAGTTTTAAAAATAACTTTTAAATTTACTCGGGGTGTACACAATTAAAAATGAAAAGTACTGGTACCCCTGCAAGCAATCCCGGCATAAAGTTTTGAACTATGTCGACAAATGGACCCCACACAAAGCAATGCAAATGAAATCAATTATTGTTATCATTGTGGCTTACAATGGTTTTTGTCAGACGATACAAAACTCGAAAATTTTTGTATTTGTACTGTTGGACCAAAAATGTGACACCAACAGTTATTTAAGAAATCTATTAGTCCTTATAGCTGAAGCTGAAGCTAAAGGAGTTAAGAAACTATATCCAGAAAACCAATTCTCAAAATTTAATTTTGCACTAGATGTGCTGGTTACACTGTTGTCAAAAATCGACACAATGGCCAAAATTGAAGTTATGTCCCGCCTCAAAAAATTATCAGTTTTTTCTGTTGTTTGTCAGGCCCTCTTTCATTCAGAAAACTTTTCTGCCATGTTTCTTCAACTTTCAAAATATCGGCCAGAGGTGGTACAATAGTCTAAATATAACTGTTGGTATTGATGTTGTCTTATCCAAAAATTTTCAAAACAAATTCTCTTTTATTTAAAGGGGGGGGGGGGGGTCAACCTCATCCCCAACAACCTTAATTGAGCGAGCGAAGCGAGCGTCTCCACTTGACTCTTATGGCTCGAATGTCTGTTTTTTTTTTTTTTTTTTCCGTTACTGCTTCGATACAGGTCGCACCGTTTCTCTGATCGACCTGAAATTTTGCACACATGTACATACCACCTAGGCGGGTTGCTGTATAGTTTTGTGGCAAAATCGTTCAAAAAGTTAAAAAGTTACATTAAAGTTAATCGAAAGTTTTTTTTTCAAACTAAACGGCGACAAAATCTGAGGTGGCCAAATCATTTAGAATGTCCGTCCGATCACGAATATGTTATTTTTATTTTGATCCGATAAGTAGTGTAGTCGGAAATTACATTATAACAAAGTCCCGTTACCATGGCAACGGAAAGTCGCTCAGCTTTTTTGGCTCATGATAGCGGTCGAACGGAGGCTCGGATCGAGTTGAAATTTTGACCATCCGCAAGTTTCGTTCCCGATTGAATGCCATTAGTTTTGTGGCAAAATCGTTCAAAAAGTTATAAAGTTACATTAAAGTTAATCTAAATTTTTTTTTTTAACTAAACGGCGACAAAATCTGAGGTAGCCAAATCATTTAGAATGTCCGTCCGGTCACGAATATGTTAATTTTATTTTGATCCGATAAGTAGTGTAGATAGAAATTACATTTTAACAAAAGTAACGTTACCATGGCAACGAAAAGTCGCACAAGAATTCTGGTCACTATGTACTGCCACCTAGAAGTAATCAAGAGTTAAAATAGTTTTCCCAAAGAAATAAAGTCAAGGTCCTCTAGATGGCGGTGGATTTTATCCATTCTCTCCTATTTTACAAATTTTCAGCTAAATCGTATGTAACATTATGGGAATGTCGTACTCGGGTCGTGTTGCTTGTACCGGTGCTCGCTCAACAACGCGTCCAACTGAGCGTTTTCCTAGTATCTCCGTGATGTGTTATACTGTGGAAGTGTTTAATAAGTTATTGTGTAGTTAAACATTCTTACAAAGAATTTGTAAGAAATTGACATTCAATTCAACTAATAATTGGTAAGCAATCAATCGTAACTTAATAGGCATTGTGTTAGATTTCGACGCGTGACATTCTCCTGGGCAATACTGTTCCCCTGTATTTATAACCAGTGGCGTAACGTTTTTGGGGGAGAACGTTTTAAAGTCAGATGGTGTCATCCTAAAATAATGGGTATACTAAATATATAAATAAATCCATATTAAAAGTCTACCCACTCGGCACTCAGTCACATAACTGATTTTCAGTGGGGGACAGTAAACAAAAACGACCAAGCCAACCCTGTAGGCCCCGACGCAATCGACGAGTGATTGATAACCAACCAAAGATCGATATTTTTTAATAGGAAATATTTACCAGTGGTATGGACAGTGCAAACACTCGCGGATCAACGCCAGAATCAACAAGGCCGATTCAGTACAACGTTGAAGTTATTATGTGCCTCGTTGGTAGGACGGCCCCAAAGTCACCGTTTACAAATTCCTAACTGATGGACTTTCCAAATCAGAAGTTGAAAAACTTTTGACTTAAGCGGGAATCGAACCCTGGACCTTCTGCATTGGAAGCATAGACGCTAACCACAAGACGTATGTGTTGGGCTACCGTGGGTGGTCTGGGGGGGTAGCCCCCGGAAGTTTTTTTATCTCATTTAATACTTCATCATAAATGATTGTGCTCGTCTCTCGCCCCTTTAAATTGGGGGGGGGGGGGTGCTCGCCTCCCCCCCCCTCTCGTATTCACGCGGTTACGCCACTAACTTAGTTCCTCCAACTCCGAAGGAAGTTCCACCCACTCATCCAGCCAAGACAGGCGTCGCTACCAGGTATAATGATGACGTCTCCGCTAATCTCTCTGTTATCTCATGTGTTAGTGTCGGTGAATAAGGTCGCAGTGGCTCAGCAGGTATTTAACAATAGTTATATTGATAACGCGAGATTAGCCTGGCGAGTGAGTCAAGAGCGAGAGAGAGAGAGAGAGAGAGGGAGAGGGAGAGAGAGAGACTGCTGCAGTCTCGTGTCAGTCAGCGCCCAGTCTCCGGCCGTCCAGCAAGAACACGTAAGTAATCTCCAGCTGTAGAGTATAGTGTAGGGCGAGTTTCTCAGTTTCTGGTACTTTTATCGTTGGGACTGGCCAACCTTTCAACATGGTCTGGTACTTTTATCGTTGGGACTGGCCAACCTTTCAACATGGTCTTCGGATGGGAAAATTAGGTTAGGGGGAGTGGGGGATAGGGCGCGAAGCGCGTAATAGTATTATTAAAAATAATAATGATAATATTGTAAAATATACGCACTTCGCGCCCCCCCCCCCCACTCTCCCTAACCTACTTTTCCCCTAATATGAGAAGTTGGCCAGTCCCAACGATAAAAGTACCCGTTTCTCTGGGCAACCTCACCTGCTAAACTGAGTCGGGTCTGTGGAATATCTTTATCCCCGGCGGGACATTACCTCGAGGCTCCTACCCTAACCTAACCAACCCCCTAACCTAACCGGTTTCCCCGCAAAGTGCGGGACGTGGTAATGACCCGGTTGTGGGTAAGAATATTATACTATCACACCGGGGCTCTGCTAATCGTTACAGGCGAGGAAAGAGACAGAGTCCAGCTTGAAAACATCAGCTAGTACTTAGCAGGAGCCACTAGAGTTTGGACATGGGGTGGGGAGCAAATCCAACAGTGGCAAATCCAAAAATTCGTAAGGGGGTCTTTACTTTAGTGCCATTAGCGTATCCAGAAATTAAAAAAGGGAGGGTCCAACCAATTAATTCAAAGATGCACCGAAGGTTAAGTGGGGGAAATATTTTCTCCTTCAAGGTCATTTTGGTGAAAATCTGTGACTTTTAAAGGATGGCCAACTGTGGGTTGTTAATTGTGAAAACGGTAGAAGAGGAAATTATTGGGTGGCGGATTCGCCTCCCCCCCCAAAAAAAAATCCCTAGTGACGCCACTGGTAAGTAGGGGAGTAGGCCTATTTACTGCCCGACACTAGAGGCGAGCTCTGGCGGTCGTCGTCGGGAATCTCTTCCCCTACTCTTGACCTCCCCGATGACGACGACCGTAACAACACGTACGACGATAAAGACGATGACGACAACGACGTGAGAACCTACCCTCCCTTCCCGTGGCTGGTTCTGATCAGGACTTTCCTCCCTATATCCCCTAGCTTAGAATGGCGCATTATGGCCTAACGGTTGACGCGCCCTTAAATCCAAATTGGATGCCGATAACAGAACACATGAATCAAACCTATGAGTGAGTATGTAGGGATAGATAGAAGAGTGGGGCACAGCCCCCGTATTTTCTACAGCAACAAGTGAAAAACATCTAACGCATTTTGTTAAATTTCCATCAAAAGAGTTGAAATATATAATTGTATTTTTATCCAACTAGAAGAAGTACAATACCTAAATAATAATTCAGTTCAGCATCGGTTGCGATGGCTGACGCTGGCCTATGAGTCAGTGAGGGGCATAGATAACGATTAACGAATTGTGTGATATCAGAGGTAGATAAGTTCCGGCAAGAAAGGGACTTTAAGTTTCAGAAATTTTAAAAGTTCAAAAAAAAGACGCAACGAACCTACATCCCGTTATTAAACTGGGACTTCGAACACTATTCGTAGTCTATTTGAGGGATGATCGTTGCTATAATTGTTTATTAATTTTAAGGGTGTTTTCCATTGGAAACATTTATTATATTGGTTTACTTAAAATTATTGTGATAACATGATCAATTCTCTGAAAATTTCCCCAAAATAATAATTTGTACTTGATCAGCAGAATGAAATAACAATAAATAGCTAAATTAAACCAACAACCGACTAAATTCGTTGTTGTTAATGAAAGTGTAGATATAGGCAAAATAAACTAGTTTTTATGGCAGTTAAATTGACATCTTGGTTTTGCTCTCAACGCTCATCATCTTCACCATTTTCATTCCCATCCACCACTCGAAAGAAGCTCGTTCTTACGCCACTGAATAACCATGAAGTTCGTTCTTACGCCACTGATAACCAAGGTCTAGCAGCTAAATATTAGGAGTGAGAACAGCGCCCGTCTGAAGTGAAGAGCCACAGCCGGTCGATGTCAAGTATTTTATTACATTTTTTCGTCATGGTGTCAATTGATTGATTGATCAACTGACTGACGGTGGGCGAAGTCTCGTAGTCTGATGAAGGGGGGGGGGAGAGGTGATGATCCCAACTGAGTACAGCGGGGACCGGCCTGTGCTGGTCAGCTCCAGCCACAGACAAGTCGAAAACACGAACCCCGGCCCAGCGGGCGGACCATGTGACGTGCCATGGAGGGGCGGGGGCTGTAGTTTTGGGAGTTAGCTACAGTGCCAGCCACAGGTCCAACCAAGAGAAGGATGTGACCTGGTGCTTGACTATTATAATATGTTTTATTATATAGTGCTATAAGTCACTGCACAGAATAATAATTTAATCCTATGAAAATAATCATAGCATAGGCCATCACTCAGTAATCAATCATCAGTAATCAATCATCAGCAGTACATCATTTTATTTATGGATAATAAGCAACCTGGTATAGACACATTTTTGTAAACTAGCCCTAGTGTTATAATTTTATATTAGATTTTAAGATCTAATACATATTTTCTCTTTTAAAAAAGAGTCTGTTTTGTAATCATCAACCAAGTCAAATGCAACATGCTGCAAGTAACTCATGGTTCGATCGCTCGACTATCAACGACTTTGACGTTTTCTTAGTATAGAATCATTTTGTCCTGGAAGATGTACCTACTTACATATTTTACATTGTTGGTGATTTAGATTTTAAGATCTAATACATATTTTCTCTTTTAAAAAAGAGTCTGTTTTGTAATCATCAACCAAGTCAAATGCAACATGCTGCAAGTAACTCATGGTTCGATCGCTCGACTATCAACGACTTTGACGTTTTCTTAGTATAGAATCATTTTGTCCTGGAAGATGTACCTACTTACATATTTTACATTGTTGGTGATTTAGATTTTAAGATCTAATACATATTTTCTCTTTTAAAAAAGACTCTGTTTTGTAATCATCAACCAAGTCAAATGCAACATGCTGCAAGTAACTCATGGTTCGATCGCTCGACTATCAACGACTTTGACGTTTTCTTAGTATAGAATCATTTTGTCCTGGAAGATGTACCTACTTACATATTTTACATTGTTGGTGATTTAGATTTTAAGATCTAATACATATTTTCTCTTTTAAAAAAGACTCTGTTTTGTAATCATCAACCAAGTCAAATGCAACATGCTGCAAGTAACTCATGGTTCGATCGCTCGACTATCAACGACTTTGACGTTTTCTTAGTATAGAATCATTTTGTCCTGGAAGATGTACCTACTTACATATTTTACATTGTTGGTGATTTAGATTTTAAGATCTAATACATATTTTCTCTTTTAAAAAAGACTCTGTTTTGTAATCATCAACCAAGTCAAATGCAACATGCTGCAAGTAACTCATGGTTCGATCGCTCGACTATCAACGACTTTGACGTTTTCTTAGTATAGAATCATTTTGTCCTGGAAGATGTACCTACTTACATATTTTACATTGTTGGTGATTTAGATTTTAAGATCTAATACATATTTTCTCTTTTAAAAAAGAGTCTGTTTTGTAATCATCAACCAAGTCAAATGCAACATGCTGCAAGTAACTCATGGTTCGATCGCTCGACTATCAACGACTTTGACGTTTTCTTAGTATAGAATCATTTTGTCCTGGAAGATGTACCTACTTACATATTTTACATTGTTGGTGATTTAGATTTTAAGATCTAATACATATTTTCTCTTTTAAAAAAGAGTCTGTTTTGTAATCATCAACCAAGTCAAATGCAACATGCTGCAAGTAACTCATGGTTCGATCGCTCGACTATCAACGACTTTGACGTTTTCTTAGTATAGAATCATTTTGTCCTGGAAGATGTACCTACTTACATATTTTACATTGTTGGTGATATAATTTCATGAAGTATAAAATAAGACAGATAGGATGTATGACGGGAGAGGGGGGAGGGGGGGGGCAACGATATTCAATCACTGTTGATTGCCCGGTGGCTATAGGGAGGCAATCATGGATGATCCAACATATTAATCAGTTTATAGTACATATTTTTATTTTTGATATATTATTCAAATCACAATATTTCAATGTTGCGGTGTCTCCATTATCAGTGTGTGATAAATATTTAAATCCATGGTGTGATGAACATACGGCATCACTACGACATTTCAAACATATTGTCGTGACTCACAAGTCAAACAAGCCTTAGGATCGATATCCAACGTAATATCTTGTTATTCACAATCGCAGTGTTGCCAGAGATTGTTGTATTGTGTTGTCTGTAGCATATGATGCTTGGTTGGTTGGTTGGTTGGTTGGAAATGACTGCAGGTTTGCAATTGCAGCAAGTACTTATTTTATGAATCGTCTATCCTTTTCAATAAAAACTGATATACAAAACAGGTAAGAACATATTAATAAATACACAAGAACATATTAATGAATACACAAAAGAAGAAAAAAATTAACTATAGTTTCACAAAATTAATTATATTGGTATATTTGGATTAAGGACGCGTCAACCGTTAGGTCATAATGATATAGGGAGGAGGAGCCCATGCTGGTCAGAACCAGACACTGGTAAGGGGAGGAAGGGGGGTTTCTCACGTCGCGGTCGTCATTGTCTTTGTCATCGTTCGTTGTGTCATTGTCATCGTCGTCGGCGAAGTCGTCAAGGGACGGGGGAGGTGTCCCCGACGACGATGGTCAGAGCTCGCCTCTAGTTTCGGGGAGTAATATACTCCGTTCTTACTAGTTGATGTTTGCGTGGTGGACTTTTTCTCTCGAATCGTAATAATCAATCAAGAATAAGAAAAAATAATTTCTGATATCTTATCAAAATAATGCAAAATAATGAGTAAAAATGTAAAATAAAATTTATTTAAATAAATCAAATGCAAGTATAATGAAAACGAATAGAAAAAAAGCTTCACAAATGAAAAACGAAACGAAATATAGGCCTACGGCCTTGTCCACAGTCTACGCTGGTAACAACTGCTAAACGTTGGTGTTATTAGTTGGTCGTCGCCAGGTTCCGAGATAAGCTCTCTCTCCACTATCTTTATGTCTTATTGTGACGAATTCCTTGCGTTATAAAACACGATAAGATGGTTCGTGTTTGCTCTTGTTACAAGTATTGACCTTGCTGAGAGCTAGCGTACGATTAGCGGCGTACACAGGAATATATTACGGGGGGGGGGGGGCAAGATTCAGCACCATGTGATGAAATTGGGGGGGGGGTCCCCCCCACAATACAGAGCTGCAGACAAATTTCCCAATTTTTAGAATGTTTCGGAAGAATCTTTTCCGATATACTTAAAAGTTGTCTTTCGACAAAATCCCTTGAGTTTCAGCTCTCGTGTGGACAGTTTTCACAATATATGAATTTATTAAATCTTGCAAATACATATAACTTTAGGATAAAGGGAAGGGGGGTGTAAAGCCTCCCGAAACTCCTTCCCCCGTTTCGGTCCGGAGTAGAATTTGGCCCAGGGAATTCCTCTGTCGCTCGTTAGCGAGGCTCGGGCCAGAACAGAGGCAAAGTCGATCAGTTAGACCGTGATAAAGATAAGATAAGAAGTTTAATTCAGTCTTTCTTGTACATGTACATTATAAATTAAACTATGTTTGTATACATCAGATGTATCTATGAACGAGAATCTAATCTTGTTGCAGGAGATCTTACCATGGCAGCTGTCGTCACCTCAGCGCCCGGCTCGAGGCGGTTCAAGGTCACGGCTGTGGGGGATGTCTCGCCCGGCAACTCTGACCTGCTGGGACTCAACGGGTAATACACTTTCACAACCCTAATCAACAATCTACACATCTCTGAGTTCTGTTTCATTTAGTAGTTAGTTAGTTATTGTGGTTTATGGGCACACAACACAACGCTATGGTTTATTGGTACCTGATGGTTATTAATTATTTTGTTATCCAAACGAGAGGGGTGTAAGGGGTGACGAGGGGTAATACGGGGAGGGCAGGCCTGTGCTGTTCAGAACTAGCCACAGGCATAGGAGAACAGGGGTTGGGATTTCCCCACCCCGCGTCGTCATCGGGGAGGTAGTCAAAGCGAAGGGAAAAATAATTTTATAATAGCAATGACCTTAAGTTTAGTTGATACCTACCTGTTGTTACTTATAAGGGAGTGTCAGACTTTATTGGTAAAACCCCTTTAATATTGTGTTTGTGTCTGCATAGAGCAGCGTACGTGTAGCCTAGTGTTACGAAGAGGGGTAAATGATTGACAAGGTTGTGTTACTAAACGACCTTGAACTTTCCCCAGCCCCGGACGAACCTCAACTAACAACGTCACAGTGGACGGGGTGAGCTACACCGTGACCTTGACGGACACGGGAGGGATGGAGGAACTGGACAGGTTGTCGCCGGCCGTCTACAGAGATGTGAGTTCTAGTTCCTAGTTGTAGAGCTTGACGGACACGGGAGGGATGGAGGAACTGGACAGGTTGTCGCCGGCCGTCTACAGAGATGTGAGTTCAAGTCCTCAAGTTGTAGGGCGATAAGACTTGTTTAGAGATAACGCTTAACGAGCTTGAGGTGTGTGCTAGCAGTCACGTCCTGGTAGAATACGAAGGTGCAGCCGGGTAGAGAGATTAGTCTAGCTAGAACAAATAAGCCTGTCTGAGAAGATAGAGCACTATTGTTGTTGAGAATTAGTGGCACAGATGACAGCATACCGGTACTGCAATTGATTGAATAATACACTTGACAATTAGTTAATTAATTATTTAGGCGCACAATTAATGAGTTAGATTATCAACTGTGTTGTCTTGTCCTTGTCACCAGACCAGATCAGGACGCAATGAGAGTTGTCTGGTAGGTGCGAGGAGGGGGGAGGGGGTCGGGCATGGTTTTCACCTCTTCCTGAAGCTGTTTAGATCTGCTGCTATGATGCCGTAGATTAGCTGGCGGACTTTCTTGGTAAAGTCGCCAATATATACACAAATCTCGCCATGGACAATGTGCGACCTCTTCACGAGAATGTACCGCACACTTCAGAATGCTAAATTAAATAGACGGTTCGCCGTTCATCATCAGGCCTACAATTGAAAAACTAGTTGCAGTCTTATTATAATAGGGTGTGTAGGTGCTGGCTTATGGTATACTCATAATCTACCCCTATTGGTTGTTCCTATATAAACACCCTTGAACATACCGGTCCCCCAACCTGAGACGGATCAAGTTATCCAAGGAGAGCTCTCCAACAAACTATTCACCACTTTTGGGAGATTGTACTCGGATTTTCCACTCGCGGAAAATAGCTTTCCGGGAGATTTTACTTCCGGGGATATACACTTTCAGGATTTTACACCTTTGGATTTTTAAACTTTTAGGTATTTACACTTTTGGGGAATTGAATTGTAGACCTAATTCAAAATTTTGTACTTCCTGGGAAATTACATCTGCGGGATTTTAAGACTTCCGCCTTCTGTTTTGTATTGAGTTAGTTAGTTAGTGTTGTTTTAGGGCACTCAACAGTAGAGTTATCAGTGCCCATGTTTTGTATTGAGTAATGGCAACTCGGCAGCAGTGATTCTAGCTGTGGAGACTACAACCACGGCCTCGAATGTTGATTGTTAAAACGTATTATGTTTCAGACCAACTGTTTCCTGTTGTGCTATTCAGAAAACAACCGAGAGTCTTTGGAGAACTTAGAATCAAAATGGTGGCCTGAAATCAGAACGGTCGCTCCAAGCGTTCCCATAATCCTTGTTGGTAAGTTGGCAACCATGTATTGTAGGGCCTTAGTCCTCATAGTTGTGGGTGAACTGGCAATAATGTTGTGCTCTGCTAGTGCCATCATAGGTTGAACGTGAATTTACAACAAGCCATTCGGATGACTCTTGTCAACTCACGTTCCAATGCAGTCAAAGTAAGAAACAACACACAAGAATCACCCCTAAAACAATCTTTTAGCTGTTGAAGCTGTAATTCATTAGAAGTGTGATTTATCACGTTGTTGCGGAATACCGCAAGGAAAAACGAAGATCACGTCATCGACGTCGCCTCGACTTTGCAGCTCTACTGGTGGGCGTGATCAAGTACAGACCCCCGATGACGTCACGTGCATACTCTTGCAATCATCATATCTCCGGAATCAGACTTTGTATTCGCGAGAGGTTTTCTTAGATTGGTGTCTGATGATTACAACTGTGACGTAGTAAAATCTCGGAAATGCGTTCAGCCCTCCTTTGAACCACGTCAAGCCACATAACAAGGGCGTCTCTCTTTCCAGCGGTCAAGCCAAGGTCAGACAAGAACCACGTCCTCTCTGACGGTCTGAGCTTGAAGCACACGATCGGTGCCTACACCCTGTGTCTGTACTCCGCCACTGGGAGGCAGAGCGACGCCACTGTGCTCGGACTGGGCGAAGATGGCGGACTCACCGAAGCTGACACGGGACGGAACGAGAGCCTAGTGACGGTGCTCATCCAAGCTGTCTGCGCGATACGAGCCGACTTGTCTTGGATCATGTATAGACCGGCAGAGTATAAAGCGGTCGAGCAAGGTCGGGTCAAACAACAACCGGTCAAACATCAACCGGTCGGGCATCAAGCGGCAAGAATCAGCGGGTCGTGAATGAGAATGACTGTGCATCGTGTTGCGGTGAAATGTGCGTTCAGATGGTGTGTTTATCTTGCGTTATGGGCCTAATCACCTGTGCGAAGTGAGATCCCAGCGTTAGAAGGCCACCTCACAACACAGTCGACTTTAGTTCACGTGTTTGACGCCAGTCTCTCTAGAAATTGTTTGCTGTGGTAAAAAGAGTTCATATTTTCAACCTTGCATTAACAATATGCGTATATTTGCTCTTTTATCAAGTATTCAAGGTTTTATGCTTGAATCTGGTATAGCACTAATTATTTAACATGTTTTGAAATAAAATAAAATATTTAAAATGATACCAATAATGTTTTTACTGAAAGTGATGTAACCTGTGTGGATCGACGAGTATTACAAACCAAAACGCAAATTTGAATGAAGTCACTTGCGAATTAATAAATTTTCGTCAGCATTACCTCACAATCCACACTTCAATTATTTAACAGAGTTAACAGAAGTAGTAGTAGAGATAATCACTTGGTGTTACAAATACATTTTCCCTTACAACGCCAATATAAAATATAAATGGTGCATTTTAACGAGGGGTAAATCATAAATAAGTAAACTACTAAAACCCTCTTCACAATCTGTGGGTTCAATAGTCTCCTGGCCTACATGATTGACTACTACGTTTTTCCATCCTTGGGTATCTTACTTGTCGCAGTGACAAATTAATAATAAAGGCAGCTATTCAATTTCCATGTTCAGTTGATTTTGTGAACTCCAGCGATGAAAGTGGCTGCTTACGTCACCGATGTCTACAACTGGTCTAGTGACGTCACGCACTGACTCTTGCAATCGTCGTACCTCGTAAACCGGACTTCGTGCATGTGTGAGGTTTTCATATATTAGTATCTGATTATGATGACTATGACATAGTGAAATCTCGGTAATGCGTTCAGCCCTCCTTTGAACTACGTCAAGATACATAACAAGAGCGTCTCTGTTTGCAGCGGTCAAGTCAAGGTCAGACAAGCACCTCGTCTTCTACGACGGTCTGAGCTTGAAGCACACGATCGGTGCCTACACCCTGTGTCTGTACTCCGCCACTGGGAGGCAGAGCGACGCCACTGTGCTCGGACTGGGAGAAGATGACGGATTCACCGAAGCTGACACGGGACGGAACGAGAGCCTAGTGACGGTGCTCATCCAAGCTGTCAGCGCGATACGAGCCGAGCAAGGTCCGGTCAAACAACAACCGGTTAGACAGTCGGTCAGGCATCAACCGGTCAGGCATAAACCGGTCAGGCATCAGAGGGTCGAGACTGAGGGTGACTGTGTATCATGTTGCGAGGAACTGTGCATTCAGATGTGTTGTTTATCTTGCGTTGTTATGCAACTGCGCCGCGAAGTGTTTTCCCAGCGTTAGAAGGCTACCTCCCAAAACGAGAAGACAACTTTAGTTCAAGTATTTGACGCCAGTCTCTTTAGAAATTGTTTTTCGTGGTAAAAAGGGTTCATAACTTCAACCTGTTGCATTAACAATATGCGTATATTAGCTCTATTATCAAGTATTCAAGGTATCATACTTGAATTTGGTATAGCACTTATTATTTAACATGTTTTGAAATAAAATAAAATATTTAGATATCAACAAATAGCTTGATATCAATATAATGATTTTCACTGAAAGTAATGTAACTTGTGTGGGTCGAGGAGTGTTACAAAATATCAAAACGCAAATTTGAATGGAGTCATTTATTAATTATTAATTAATTTTCGTCAGCATTACACCACAACCCACAATATCCACAATATCTACAGAGTGTTAACAGAAGACAATTATGTCATTACTAGATATCAGGGTGTAACAAATGCTTGTTGCTCTACAAAGCTAGTTGAATAAATCCTTTATGTAAATGAGGTAACCATAAATACTACTAAAAACCTATCCACAATATGTGTGGTAAATAGTCGATTGGACTACATGACTACTACGTACTTCCATCCTTGGTTACTTTCATTGCCGTGACAAAATAATAATAATACCGGCAGTTTATCAATTTCCATGTTCAGTTGATTTGTGAACCCCAGCGATGAAAGTGTCTGCTTACGTCACCGATGTCTACAATTGGTCTAGGTGACGTCACGCACTGACTCTTGCAATCATCGTACCTCGTGAACCGGACTTTGTATATGTGGAACGTTTTCATATATTAGTATCTGATAATGAATCACTGTGACGTAGTAAAATCTCAGAAATACGTTCAGCCATCCTTTGAACTTGTCAAGACACGTATAGTTGTTCCGAAGCAAGTAAGCAGATGCTGACGTCACGCACTGACTCTTGCAATCGTCGTACCTCGTGAACCGGACTTTGTATATGTGGAAGGTTTTCATTAGTATCTGATGATGACAGCTATGACTTACTTAAATCTCGGAAATGCGTTCAGCCATCCTTTGAACTTGTCAAGCCACATATAGTTGTTCCAAAGCAAGTAAGCAGATGCTGACGTCACGCTCTGACTCTTGCAATCGTCGTACCTCGTGAACCGGACTTCGCATATGTGGAAGGTTTTCATATATTAGTATCTGATGATGACAGCTATGACTTAATAAAATCTCGGAAATTCGTTCAGCCATCCTTTGAACTTGTCAAGCCACATATAGTTGTTCCAAAGCAAGTAAGCAGATGCTTACGTCACCGATGTCTACAACTGGTCTAAGTGACGTCACGCACTGACTCTTGCAACCGTCGTACCTGGTGAACCGGACTTCGTGCATGTGTGAGGTTTTTATATATTAGTATCTGATGATGACAACTATGACGTAGTAAAATCTCGGAAATACGTTCAGCCCTCCTTTGAACTTGTCAAGCCAGATATAGTTGTTCCGAAGCAAGTAAGCAGGTGCTGACGTCACGCTCTGACTCTTGCAATCGTCGTACCTCGTGAACCGGACTTTGTATATGTGGAAGGTTTTCATATATTAGTAGGTATCTGATGATGACAACTATGACGTAGTAAAATCTCGGAAATGCGTTCAGCCATCCTTTGAACTTGTCAAGACACGTATAGTTGTTCCGAAGCAAGTAAGCAGATGCTGACGTCACGCACTGACTCTTGCAATCGTCGTACCTCGTGAACCGGACTTTGTATATGTGGAAGGTTTTCATATATTAGTATCTGATGATGACAACTATGACGTAGTAAAATCTCGGAAATACGTTCAGCCATCCTTTGAACTTGTCAAGCCAGATATAGTTGTTCCAAAGCAAGTAAGCAGATGCTGACGTCACCGGTGTCTACAACAGGTCTTAGTGACGTCACGCACTGACTCTTGCAACCGTCGTACCTGGTGAACCGGACTTCGTGCATGTGTGAGGTTTTTATATATTAGTATCTGATGATGACAACTATGACGTAGTAAAATCTCGGAAATACGTTCAGCCCTCCTTTGAACTTGTCAAGACACGTATAGTTGTTCCAAAGCAAGTAAGCAGATGCTGAAGTCACCGGCGGGTGGATTGCAGCCAATCGGCGGTCCCCAATTTAAAATACTGATCGCTCATCGGCCCGCCGAAAGCGCGCGCATCTGCCTACTTGCTTCGGAGCAACCATAACAAGAGCGTCTCTGTTTGCAGCGGTCAAGTCAAGGTCAGACAAGCACCTCGTCTTCTACGACGGTCTGAGCTTGAAGCACACGATCGGTGCCTACACCCTGTGTCTGTACTCCGCCACTGGGAGGCAGAGCGACGCCACTGTGCTCGGACTGGGAGAAGATGACGGATTCACCGAAGCTGACACGGGACGGAACGAGAGCCTAGTGACGGTGCTCATCCAAGCTGTCTGCGCGATACGAGGGGTGTTGCCCCGGGTAGCCAGTCAACCAATCAACCCTACACCGGTCGAGCGACACCAGGTGAAGCCTATGCAGCGACCGGTCAAGCGACGAGTGAACAAGGAAGCCTCACACTTTGAGGTGGATGAGGATTGTTGCGAGCTAGGGTGTATGTGTTGTCTTCTCTGGTGCAACATCTGCAAGGAAGACGACTGAGTCTGCAGCAACCAGAGGATCCTCAACCCAAGCGTTCGACGAGTCTCTCTAGAAATGAATAACGTTTTCAATGTCGATTATATAATATTTATATATAATTGATTATTTATAATATTTTTATCTGCTTATGAGCTTGATTATACATGTGATAAAGGGTGGATTATAGTTATATTTTTTCTTGTCATTTGAACTTAAATTATTTTATCTGTGTAAGAATAAACAATTATTTTTCGATTTTAATAAAAAGAGAAATATCTCAATTATTATTTTTATTATTATGAATAGTATGTGTCAATTTCGAATCACATTATCGTTGAAAAAAATATGCATTAAGGTGATAAAGACCTCACCCGCTTTTTAATTCTACAATTTCTCACAGTGTAAACAAATGATACTACTAGTCGTTGTATTCAGTCAGTCTACGACGGGATGGCATAGGCCATACAACCTCAAGTCTACGATACGCCACACCAAAGAACATAACTTGTTTGCGTGACCAATTGGCACAGAACAAGGAAAATATGTTGCTACTTGAGATGAAAATGATGAGGATCATCGATGAAAAATGTATATTATTAATTCACAAATTAACTACTTTAGTCAAGTGTACTGCAAGTATTTTACAAGAACAAGATCATATTTAGTATTTACTACAATTAGGAACACATTTTCTCGATGATTATAAAGCTCATTTGATGTGCTAATAGAAGTTATTAAAAACATCTCAAGCATATTTCCACACAACTCTTGCAAAAAAATGTTATAAACGTGGTCTTGAATGATAATAGTGTGACATTGAAAGGTCTCACCACAACAAACTCGATCAAAGATACGCATGGATGAGAACGTCACGAATGATGATCTGCCAATAGTCGCAACGGAGTTCAGAGTTGTGTTGGAACTCACGTATTGTGCAATATTGATCGACGCAGTGGCTGCAACCTCCTTTGAGCATTGTTTCTCAAGTGGTGTTTTCTGTTCAGGTTCAGGTATACTCATTATAACATTCATTTTAGAAACGGGCATATTCTTAAGTATGAGACGGTTATCTAAAGCAGATGGACAAACTTGGAAGAATCCAAGGCTAAACCTGTTTTGGGGTTGGACGTAGCAAAATATTGCACATAAAAAATAACTACATACCTGGACAGCCGAGCTCGTTTCCTGCAGGACCTTGCCAAGTTAGAAACCATCTTGTGGCTGGGAAGACTCAAGCTAAAGCATGAACGGCAGCCATATTGGAATGGAAGTTGCTCTCCTAAGCATAGTCTTAAGCCTATATTCTACTTGGTGCTTCTAATGAATGACTACGGTCGACTGTCGATCCAACAGAAGCGGCTATGCGTTAAGTGTTTGGTTGTTTTATCTTAGTTCTTTGGACGTAACTCTTCAACGAGATTGCAATTGAATTTTAATTGATAAAGCCCCTCAAGTACAATACAATACAATCTAGATGACCTTGGGAGAAGTTTTACATGTTTGACCAAATTGTTGTTCCAGCCACAATCACCATGATATCACACTGAGTCAACGGACTAATTGCTTTAAGTGTACAAAATACATCCTTCAAGTACACACAGACAATTGTCTACAGACGACCTATCTTTATAATAGCACCTGATCGCGTGAGGTGCGATGATAACATAGTCCATCATGTCACAGTATAATGCCGCAGCTATATACAAGATATTCAATATCGACCAAACTGGAAGATTATTAATTTTTCTATTTTGGTACAATACCTCGATCCGAAATGGTTACCCATAGATGTGTGCCTGATTTATACTTAATTGTGTATTTTGTGAAAATTCTGTCATTCAACCCTGATACTATTGTAATTATGTATATCTTGTGTCCCAGAATGCAACGGAGACGGATCAACAGGACCAGAGGGACAGAAGCTACAGCCCAAGTTGGGCGTCGCCTCCCAAGCTTCATACAACCCTGATACCGTCGAGCCCGTGCTAGTGGAGGCTATCCGTAATGCTCGAAGCCACGCCCCCCAGAAGCAGCAGGTCCAATCAGATCCTTCAGATGCGTATCTCGATGACGGCGGCTCCTCTAGCTCCTGTTGTTCCTGTCTCAAGTTCCCCTGCTTCAAGGGCAAAGATTCGTCTTACTCCTTCCAGTAACAACCCTCTAAACCAACATAACGACTCCGTGCTAGTAACAAATTTAATATTTAACTTTCAATCATTCTGGAGAAGATCTTTCTATGCTGGCGTCCTCATAGGTGAGTGGATTGTTGCCCCACGAAAATGCTAGTTTCTTCAAGTAGGTACAGAGCTAGTTGGTCAATACGTCAGTCATCTGACGATATCTTAGTATAAGGTTTTTGGGTCAGTTTTACTCCCTGAGGTCAGTGAGTCATCCTACATATCTACAGTCTTCCATGAGGCGAGTGTCGCTAGGCAATTAAAGTTGAAGAATCCATTGTAAAATGATCTGTTGACTCCTTCATTTTTAAGCTCATGGATGAGTCGCCTTCTTAGTCTGTTACCTGAACTTATATGGGTGACTGATAAGTTCTGGGGTTAGGCCTACTTTATTATAGGTTATAAATATATAATATAATAATGATAAGGATAATCTTGGTGATTTGAAGGTCTCGTCTTCAACGGACTATAATATGCTTGTGCCTTAAGATTGATGATGTTTTAATTAGCCAATGATTTCTAGATACATCTAGACTTGTATATATTCAAATCTGAGGGTGTTACAACAATCTGTTAGATTTTGTTAATCGTGATCTGGAAGAGGAACCATTGTTGCCAATTTAAGGCCATGTGTGGAGTAGTAGGTGGTTGGAAGGCAGGTTTTGATGCTCAGAAGCTAAAAATACTTTTCTATGGAATCTTTGCTTACTTCTGCTTGAATTTTAAAACATTTCTGTCAGTCCTTGATACTTAAAGATATCCATGTTGTTCTGCGCTGAGCTTTTAAAATACATTACCACTTCTAACGAAGGTATCACTAGATTTTGAGTACCTACCGGTATTTCAAGGAGAATGTTGATCATAATAATTATATCCCCTCAGTCTTTCTGATCTGAGCTACATCAGAAGTAGGCAGTTGCATTGGTGGATATCGTGAATGTAGAGTCCATTAAAAATGTTCGTGTATCTGCTGCTTCATTTATTAGCATTTATTTATTTTGCAAATATAATCAAAAATACCAGCCATGCATATTGTTGGTCAAATGTGTACAATAGTCACTAAATGCATAGCCATACACTGTATACATATAAATACTGATGAATGTTGTATGATATAATTAATTAGTGTTGACTTAAAGTTGGTTTCATCCAATAATGGTATTCGCTTTTTAGTATACGAGATGTTTGGATTAGCACGATATCAAACTTGTATATTGTTTCTCAATTCATCAATGCTTGCTAGATCCTTCAAGTTCTACATGTCTTGTTTTTATGAACTTATCAAACGAGCTAGTGTGCTTTATTATCTGATGAACTTCGCATCAATGAAGGTAGTATACTTTACTAATAAATTTATTCTATTAAATGCACATGCGTGTTATTTCCCTAGTTAATCCTTTATAAAATCCTAAACAATGCAATGTGTATCTCAATCTGTTGACAAATGGCGAGAGTGTTCGTTACGGCACGGGGGCAGGTTGTGAGTTGGGCGCAGCAAGGTTGCAACATCTACACCACTTATCAGGGTCCAAGAAAATGTTATTCGAATTGGGCAGATGCAAAACAGTATGTTCTATAAAAATGACACTTCCAACATAATTCACTCCTCAAGGTGGCATTATCTTATGATGATGATTTTTCTATATAAATGCAGTAAGGGAGTAGTGAATAGTGATAGATGATGAATGATGGACAATTGCAAAAATCCATTGCTTTTTGCGGAATTCGACCACGTCTTGGTTGCGCCCATAGACATCCTATATAATTGGCTAGACCAGCAGTCGGTGGTCCACTTCCGGTACAATTAGAAGCCATCTTAAAATGACACGTTACATGTTAATCAAATGGGAGCGATTGTGGCCAAATAGTTCTCAAGATTGCCGCCAGGTTGACAGGTAAGCATACTAGCCTTTAACACCAAATGATTAGTAAATTCCCTTATGCAATCACTTCGTATTGTTTCTTTTGTTTAATACCATGCTGCACAAGCTAAAACCATATCAAACAATCCAGTAAAATACTTTATTGCATTAAAAAAGCATAAATTAAAACACCAAATCGCCATCTTGAAATGGGCCGGTTGAGTCTTCAATTTGCTACGCTCGCGCCTGTGCGGAGGTATAGGAGACTGCTAATCTAGCCTACTATAGGGGTTTAATATCAATGGTTGCGCCATACGCTTCGGACCAGCGTCCTAGTCGCATGTGCCACCGCGGATACAGCTGTAAGGGATCATTTCTACACACAATCAGGCGCGTTGGAACGTTTTTAAAGTTTTTTTTTGGGGTGGGGGGGGGTGGGGGGAATTATTAGAAGATTGTGTAGGTGGCAGCTGCGGTCTGGAGCAAAGCTTTAGTTATAACGTCATTTAACTGCTTTCGGATTCTGTAAACGATGTTTTAAAGCAACTATCTGCGATCTTAATACTCAAAAAATTAACGTGAAGTGGCCCATTTTAATAAATTTCAACCAAATTTTCTATGTAATGACGAAGCATACAGGCAAATATACTCGTTTTACCAAGGTGGCTGTCGAATTGTATAAGTGTATATGCATATTTATTACGGAAATTCAGAGATTAATATTCAACTCATGTTTGTTTTACCCTCCCCCCCCCCCCCCCCGTTCCTAAGCCACTGCACACAATGCATCTTGATACTCCCTAACATTGAAGATTGCCATCCGAATATACTGTATAGTTGCTAGACTTATTTCAAAAGTAAAAGTGGGTATGTAGCTACGGTGTTTACAAGTAAAAGGCTCATCAGTGGACGTATCCAGCCCGATGCGCTGATAAGGCCGCATTCCCACACCGCCTAGTCAACAACAATGCAAGTGTGTAGACTGGAGGTAATTGGAGCGGATTTGAATAAGAAACCGCGCTGTGCATCGTACGTAATGTCAGGTGTGTGGGGAAACCAAGGGCATCGTGCGAGCGAGGAGCAGTAGGTCAAGATCAGCTGCTGCTGTGCGCTGTGGCTGGGTCACAGCAGTCAGTCGTGATCCAGACGCGGGAGAGAGAGAGTGAGAGAGAGATGGAGCTGGGAGACGGCGGGAACAAGCGGGAGACCTGGGAGAGACTGTGCACGTGGATAGAGGTGAGGGACACGTTGTACTTACACTTTGAATTATAAAGAAATCTCTGAACTTAAGTCTTGCCACGGTTTTGGGTACAATCGATCAAATATTTCTTATTATTGTCGTACTTAACGATTTTTTTCGATTTTTAATGAGTTATTTTCGTGATATTTGGCAAACGGTTACTCCGATCTTGATGAAACTTTATGGGAACGTTTAAAATCACTGAAATTATATGTTACGATTTTAGAGACATTTGAAGGAATATTTTATCATAGAACTCGTACTTTTACGATTTACCCACCAGATTTTTTATACGATATTTACGTGATATTTGGGCCGATTCTGACCTAATCATTGGACAGATTTTTTTTTAAAAAAGCTCATTCATTAACGCGTCTGGAAAAAGCGTTCGCGAAGCGGCTTAGTTACTATAAAAATGACGCTATTTTAGTTCACTTTCTTGCACACCCTCGATCAGAAGTCTCCTTATGGAATGCACTTCCAAATGAATTAAAAACATTCAGTTGTTTCAATAGCACCATCAAAGAAAATTTTAAGTAGGTTGTAGTTCTGTTTTTGTTACTTGTGGTGTTGTTTAGTTTAGTTTATGTAGTGATTTTATAATATTTATTGATGTATTTGATACTGTATGACATGTAACTTGGACATTGTATTGTAAAATATTATCGTAATAGAGGGTGACAAATACTCACGTACTATGGGACAATGCTCTTTCTGTCATTCTCGTAATAATTTTTATAATGAACATGTTCAAATGTTGTACAACTAAATGAAAATATTAAAAAATAAAATCTGGGTATAGTATATCCAACTTGACAGGTTTGATTTACATACCGTATGTAAGCTCACATACATGTATAAACGGTTTGTCAGATCCATTAACAGATGCCTACTATGGTTTTGAGCGTGGTTTTGAACTGCCCTGGGTGCAATGCATGCCTTCTCTTCAGGTTTCTAACTAGTTTTTTGGGAGTTTGGAGAATGGAATGTCAGTGGGCTGTTTTAATTAAGACGTTGTCGGAAACTCCTTATTTCAGTCAGGTTTACCGGTGACCCTTTGACCTCCCGAACCAGTCCACACGTTATGTGGGGCTACCACTATATCTCTGTCGGTTAAAAACCACAGTAAACAGTTTTTATTTTTAAAAAAAAAACGGTCTAAAATTATAGAAATTGGCTATAGATACGAATTTTCGGTATTCTGTATAAGAACCAAATTTTAAGAGCTAATAGTATAGAGGCCAAAATACCAAAACGCTCACCCATAAACGCGAATATATATCTCTCGTGAAGCTTCAGTCGTATCGTTCACCGGTTCAATGTGAGGCAAAGGGGTTGACCACAGGGCAATCTTGTAATATGACGTCATACCTGGATTCTCGAGCTTGACTAAGGAACACCTTGGGATGGACATGGAATATGTCTGGTATCGAACCAGCGACCTAACGACTCAGTCTCGCGTGAGCTACCTCTATCGGTTCCTGGGGCAAAGACCCAGGTCCAGGGAGCTCTGGTTTACATTAGTCCCTCATTGGCACTTTCATACCTTCGGTGATCTTCCACCTTGTCGACTGTATTTGTGTATTTATCTTTGTACCTACTATTATATTCACACTGGTGGCTAAATAAATGAAATATTTAGGATTTAAAAAAGTTAGTGTTTCACAATCTACACCTGGAACCGAACCTACAGTCATATTATATAGTGGGACATGTTTACTTCTTGATAACTTTCTAAAATCTTGATCTGGCTGTATTTTAATGATGTGATGTTTTTCGTTTTCGTTTCGTTTTCGCTATCTGAATATATTTCAAACGTCAATCAGATTTTGTTTGTGTGGTCTGTAGGTCCTCACCTTTCTTTCTTCTTCCCATGTAGACAGTGCCGGGTTCAAATCGCGTTTTGAAATTAGTTATTTCAACTCCTGACATGGTCTTGATGACTTTCTTACAAACCTCATTCAACGAAACAGAACCATATCGCGCATGATATAATTATAATAAGGCCCGCCATGCATCCGGTCTTGTAACAGAATGAATGGACTATTAAAACAATTTAAATCGCGAGATGCTACGAGCAGCCAAGGATTTGACCCGTGACCGCAAGAATCCCAGCCCATGAAGCATAGGCTACAGTTTAACGGTCAATCTGTGTCACACACACAATGCCCTCTCAGAGCGGCCGAACTAGGGCAACGAAACTACTCGGCTCATCTCTAATTCGTATCAAACTGAAAGAAAACATTGTTTCTACTGCGAGATGAGATCTCTAAGCAGAGTTGTAGCTGAACCGGAGGCTGTTTGCACATACTTACATTCACAATCAAACTTGTCCGAGACTTTAGAGTTTCTTCCATCCAGATTTAACTTTTCAACAAATTTGTAGTTTTGTTTTATTTTCAAATAATTTTATAGACATTTTTTAATACGTAATGCAAATATGAGAAAGGGATCATATGGTACATGGGTTAAAATCTAATTAAAACAGATGACATACGAGATGAACTCTAGCCCTGTAGCATGATTATGATTAATGACAGTGATTTTATCTTATTAATTATGATGTGACAGTATATCTGATGGTTTCAGCTGGGAACAAGCTTGTGAGAACTATTCACTATCTACTAGAGTTATTCATATTTCCCACTATTTTCTCTCACCCAGGTGTAACTTGTAATAAAAGGTCTGTTCGTTGGACATACTCGACGTACTCTTATCTACTCCGATCACAGAGTATAGCTGCATGACCGTCTCACGGGATCACCTACTCTACTTATGTCTAGAGAAGAAAGATAATGATTCTATTACTCGCTTCGTTTGAAGTTTGATATCACAAATTACGCGCATTATTAACAAATGAATTCCTCATTTTACGAAAACTTTGATCAACATTTTGTCATGTGAAGTAGTTCAAACATTAACGTAAACGTTTATAATTGAAGGAGATTTACCGGTTTTAAAACTTTAATAATTCTGCTTAGGGTAGATCTTTGACTCAAAATGTTTCTGTTTGATAAGTGTAAGGTCCTCTTATACCTACTCGAGTTATTTAGAGAGTAAATTGTTTTTATTGGATATGGTATATTAAAAATGTTCGAGCCTTCTTCTTCTTCTTCTTCTTCTTCTTCTTCTTCTTCTTCTTCTTCTTCTTCTTCTTCTTCTTCTTCTTCTTCTTCTTCTTCTTCTTCTTCTTGCTTCTTGTGTCCTTGGTAACTTGGACCATGGGACCAGTCAGATACGCCCTGTAGCGGATGCTGCACCCGGCCGTGATGCTGGCAGCCCCTCCCCGCCCCGCCCCAAACAGTCACGCAAGCCACCGTAGTCTGAGCGCAGCGCGGGAAGTTCAAACAAGAGAGACACCGCTAGCGTGTGCGAGTGAAACCAATGCTATTTCACGAGATCAACGAACAACGGTAGCTATTTTCCCCGGAAGAGCCGTTACACTTTAGGCAGACTGAGAAGCAGAAGTGAATATAGCGCCAACCAAAAGTAGAACAATGCGTAGAACTCGAGTGAAATTAGTAGAAAGTTACAAATCCTGGGCGAGCTGGCCGTAATTGATCTATAATAGTATTTTATTTTATAACTGTTCATAGAAATTCCGTTGTCGTTCATTTGCTCAGTAGAAAATATCAAATAGTCGAGAAATATAATTTCTCCTTTTGCATGTTAGGTATTTGTGTGAGATATCGTGGCACTTTTCTTTCACTCTCTTCTTGCAAGTTCATCTGAGACGAACTGACCAAGTTTTTTTAGTGAAATCAATCCCAGCATTCGTTTGAACTGAGGCAAACTTTCAGTCATGATTGCCGGTTGCGAGTATCGACCGGCGACCTTGCGGGTTGTCGCGCGTGAATGCGAGCTACTCCAATGTGTGCACTCACGTGCGTCACGCACATTGCACAGACCACTATATACCAGTGGCGTCACAAGGGGGGTTTTAGGGGGGGGTGCGCCCCCAATCGCAATCCGCGCCCCCCAATAAATTCCTCGTTTTCCCCTTTCCCCCAATTAACAACTCACAGTTATTAGTCATCCTTTAAAAGGCACAGATTTTCACCAAAGTGACATAGAAGGTAAACATTTTTAGGTTAAAAAGAGGATTTTAATAGATACAAAGTTGGTCATTGTGATACTTTAAAACTCACAGATTTTCACCAAAATGGCCTTCACTCAACCTTCAGTACCTAGTAACTCTAGTAACTAGTAACTCTAGTACCTAGTAACTCTAGTACCTAGTAACTCTGGTACCTAGTAACTCTAGTACCTAGTAACTCCAGTACCTAGTAACTCTAGTACCTAGTAACTCTAGTACCTAGTAACTCTAGTACCTAGTAACTCCAGTACCTAGTAACTCTAGTACCTAGTAACTCTAGTACCTAGTAACTCCAGTACCTAGTAACTCTAGTACCTAGTAACTCTAGTACCCAGTAACTCTAGTACCTAGTAACTCTAGTACCTAGTAACTCCAGTACCTAGTAACTCTAGTACCTAGTAACTCTAGTACCTAGTAACTCCAGTACCTAGTAACTCTTGTTGACGCTCGTGACCACTACACAGCCCTGCAGTCTGCGGGCAGGTTCCCAGTATAACCCCGGCCTTGAGGATCCTACAGCGCGTGACGTCAGAACCTGGGGTTAGACCAGCACAAGGTCTAGGTCGGGTCGGCGAGCTTCATGGACTCTCTAGGGTTGCAGAATCACCGGCACTAAGAGGGTAACAAATATAATATTCTCGCCGTTCACGGTGGCACATGCGATAAGGGCGCTGGTTCGAAGCATTCTGGCACGGTAATCCTGACTGAAGGTTTTACCCTAGGTTTTCCTCAGCCGTTAATGCGAATGCAAGGGATTGTGTTGTGTCTTCTTAAACAGCCCTCGGACATCCCTTCACAGTTGTCCTATCCGCACCATACCTAGTCTGATGTGTACCCTACAGGGGCATCCTACACATATTTCTGCGGTAGCGCCAGCATCCTCTGTATTCCTCACTCTGCTTCTGCAGTGACTCAGTCAGAGCTGCACGCTGAGATAACACTGGCGTGAGTCACAGATAGATAAGCCTTATCACGAGGCTGCAGTCTGTAACTCACCCATTAGGACATTCTTCTTCATGCAAGACTTACTTTGTTGAAGTCCCTGAAAGAATTACTTCACAATTAGCAAATCATAAAATGAGAATTGGTTATTTTCCTGCAAAAGTGTAATAGCAATGTTCTATACTCAATGGTAAAACGATATAATATTAAAGCATCAAACCAAACAGCAGAAAATTTGGTTAAATTCAAATTGGAAAATAATAAAGGCGATAGCAAAATATGTTCAATATTAGATAGAGATATATTTTGAGCTAAATGGCGTAAATTGCATTTCCAGAAAAGTAACTCAAAAACAGAAAACTTATTGCAAATTTACAATGTAATAATTAGGCTAAGTATTTTCAGTTGATATTGTTTTGCCCTTTCTCATGGCAGTATAAATACCATTACTGTACCGGAAAATTTAAAACATTGTAGAATGCAAAGTAAGAAAGATACATAAAGGTGAGTGTAAGCATACTAAAATTGTCATCCAAATTGTAAATTTACTATGGCTAACATTCTTAGTATATAAATACTATGCTAAATACTATTAATAAATAATGCTATATTTTGTAATTTCTGCATATTTCTAGTTTATTAGCCTGAATTACAGTGGCGGCTTGAAGGTTCCAATATGACCGGTGCCAGATATTCTCCCCCTCCCCCACCCCCCAGTGTTGAGAAGACTTTTGGGAGGGGCGATCAGTAAACAGGGATTTTTTTACATTCAAGGTCATGTTTGGTGGCAACTGTGCACTAGAGCACTAGACTTAGAGCAGCAGAATGTCCAAAACTGATTGGTCATAGATTAACAATATGCAATGATAATTTTGATAACTTCATGAACCTTTTTTACCCAAACTATTCGATACATCTGGCTACAACTTTGAGGGTAAGACGTATTCCCATACATGAAAAATGTATGCTTTTTTAATTTTTTTTTTACAAATACATGCAAAAGTTCAAATTTTAATAAAAATTCTCATTTATAATAATGATATCACAAAAAAATACTAATCCAGTCAAGTTTATTTTCATAGGGGTTGTGTATTGTAACACATTTAACATAACCAGAAAATTTTAGGCAAATCGGTCAAGTGGTTTAGGAGAAAAAGGTACATATGTGTGAAAATCATATTATTTTGAGGAAAAAAGGATTAAAGTTGAAACATGCTTATTACGAAGTGTGGTTGCTATGGTTATCAACAAGCAACAATACAACTTTAAAAAATATAAATTAATCCTCTCCCTTGTGTATTGCTCCTCGTCAGGAGACACGTTACTTCACTATACGCTTTAGTGCGCTATGCGAGGGAGAGTGTTAAGCATAATGGATCTTCGGATCTCAATGAAGTAAAGTATTTTATACTCAGAAATTGTTATAGAATAATAATATTAAAAAATCCGAAAATCTAAATTTGGAAGCTGTTGGTTCACCTTTACCTCCCCTTAAGGGCTGGCTTGTCTTTGATGTTATAGTACACGATGCATGTAAACTAAAGTGTAGGTTTTCATGAACTTCCTAGTTGTGAAACTGCGACGAAACTTCGCAATTTGTTTTTTAGTCAGATAGATTTGCGAAAAGCAGCCGTGGTCTCTGTTTCGTCAGTATTATTTATATCCTGTGAGCTTCTTTGTTGGGTCCAGTCAAGGCCTCCTTTGTTCAGTCAGCAGAGTCGGAGGATCAAGACGTGAGTGCGAGAGATGAGGTCAAAGGTCAATTATATAAATCAATTCCTCTTTCTGTTCGGGACAAACGGTTCGGTGCGTGCCTGCACTATGGACTACTGGTGTAGGAAGATAATGTTCCATGTATGTGGTCATGCGTACACAAACGTTGTTTCATTGCACGTTCACACTAATTATACGGTTCTAAAAATATAAGAGCTAGCTGGACGTATTTACATGTCTGTAGGAAATCACAAGAACAAATAAATATGGAAAATAAAATATCTATGATAAGTAATCATGCAAATTTTTTTTAAATTTAAATTTTGCTCATAAATTTATGAATTGTGTACTACAATTTATTCGTAACCATATAACACAATCACCTATCACTGCAAAATAGAAGACTAACATTGTATTAGCGCAGAATAAATGAAACAACATGCATAAAATACAACTTTGTCTGCAACCCTTTGTAAGTTGTGATATCAAGAAAACATTGTGGTAGATGCTGACGATATTTAAAAAATACAATCTGCAGTCAGATAAAAAATATGTATACACATTAATTTTAATAATATGATAGTTGAATGCGAAACTGAGCTTCGTTTCAGCAATAATATGGTTGTGAAAGACGATGAGGTCATCGTCCATTCATAGATTTATCAATAGACCGATCATCAGATTGACATATTAATTGATCGATTGATTGATTGATACCTTTCAACGCCTCACTTCTCGTATCGCTAATAAAACGCACCCTCGGCCTCTCATTATCTCATCGTCTTCATTACTTCACGCATAATTAACCCAATCAATCAACCGAAGCTAAAACCTCGCTCGAGTTCCGCCGTTCTCTCCTAGATCGCGCCAGCTGTGTTGGCGGCGAGTTTCAAACCGCAGTGTTCGAATCCGCGCGTTCCTCAGTACGTCTGTAGCCGCGCTGACATGCGCACTCTCGCTTGCTACTGGGAAACCTAGCGGCCTTATCTCATCGCGCCGGCTATGACGAATGATTATCTAGTATCACATAGCTGTTAGTTAGCAACTCAAGTCTTGCCAGTTTCTTAATCGTCGGTCGGTCGTTATCATTGCTGTAATATCGGTGGACTCAGATGTGAAATCATCGAATGCGTCAGGGATTTACGTAATTCACAAATAGGTAAGGAAATACTTTTATTAATGTTGTAATTATTATTTTAGGGAATCGAAAAGGAACAAGTGACCTCGAACTAATATGACATCTCTTAGCTTGATTGTTACGCTACGCTGTTTGAGATCATATGTGTGGATTTTATGGGCGTAACCCTGAGGAAAAACGATTTTTTGGACAGATTTAAAGTGAAATATTTGCCAACTTTAAAGATTCTTGCTAAAGCACGTTTTCAGATGTTACTCTGAGACAGATTTTTTTTTGTGGGGGGGGGGCGAAGGGGTTAAATTCGAAAATAAACAATACTGATCAGATCAAAACTATGTACTTATACACCGACTAATAGTCATTAGCAGAGGATGAAGATACAATACAATACAATATAAGCAGACAACAGCTAAACTGAGAAGGAAGACTCAACAATACGAATCGAAGGGAGGGACCAGTGGAGGACACATCCACAAATACACAACCACCATTACGATTTAAATAAAATTACAGTAACTTGTCTTACAAAGCTACGAAAGATGCAAGAAAACAAGGGCAGGAATCTTCAAATTGTTCAGAAATAAAGAAAAAAGACTTTATACCCTCCCTTCGAGTTTTCAATTAGTTGCATCTGTTACACACCTACGTTAAAATGCTCAACTTAATTATTGTGAAAGTGATAAGCAGAGTGTGAGATAACGGTTTCGAATAAAATATATTTTCGTACGAATACCCTTTAAGGAATCAAAAATTAAGTTTTATAGTGTGACCTTCATGTGCCTAACTTTAGGGAGATGTTCGGGTCCAAGGAATATCCAAGGGATACTTAATGTTCACAGTGATTACAATTTTGAAAAATACCTTTAAGTGAGGACTGCCGGTGGCTGGTATCGAACCGAGTACATCGCGAGCCCGAGTAGGTGAAGCTGAGATTTAAAAGCGGTAAATTACCATTTGAATTACCTAATGCTATCACACGTTTCGGTTGGAGCGTATTGAACACAAGTATTCGGGTTCGAAGCACATGTCTTGTAAGTTTCCTTACCCATCTGTTCTACATAATCTTCAGGTATCGAACTTTTCTACGCGCCCTTGAAAGATATTATTGGGTGATGTGAAAAATTATCGTTTAATAACTTACTCAGAACGTTAGTGAAAATAAATAGAAAAAGCGCTCCCAATGCGATATATTATGGAATAGTTTGGATTGGAATAGTAAAACCAACTCCAGATACCCAAGTCCTACTAACTGAACAAGAACAACACCACATTAATGCAGTAAACAAGAGGTGATTATGTTTTGCCCTTGGTAGTAGCACAGCACTCTCACGTCAACAGCCGCAGGCAACGTTTAAAATACGTACACACATTATGACACAACAGCTAAAGTCGTTCCAATATAACAGGTTCAACTGCTATGATTTAAATTATTTCCAAGAACATTCCCTCCTTGCGTTAAGATCTGAATGGATATTCTGTTAGTGTGTTGTTACTTGCTTTACATTGTAAGACACTAACTTACATTAATTTGAAATAAGAAGACCTTTTTAAATTACCCTACTTTTTCTGGTTTCAGTTTTTTAATGTTTAGTCATCCATGAGCCCTAGGATTGAGAGAGGCTCAAGGTGATTTAAATAAACAAAAACCAAAACGATCTTATGTTTCAATTCCTAGCTGCCGGATATCGTAATGCCACTATAACAGTAATTATTATTGCAGTCTGCGGGCTTCGAACTCGCGCCCCTTCTTGGTTCGCTCTTGCCTGGAGGTGTTGAGCCATGTCGGGTTTATTGCACTTGTGTCAGCATTGAGTATAGAACTGGTATCAGGTTTAATCTCTGTTGTTTTTCTGAAGCCGATAACAGTTTTACGTGTTTGACTATGACGCCACACTCGGTCTCAATCTACCTCAGTGTGCGAGCGAGGTGTTACTGTTGCAGAGTGCACACCATTGTTTTCCAATACAACACAATATATCTGCACGGTTAAAACGGATCGTCGAAGAAGACAAAATTAAAACAATTTGCTGCGTTTTGATATTTTGTTAAAGGCGCCGGTTCGTTAATATTCAAACTTTCTGGGGGGTTAGCCACCGTCTTTATTTCCCGAAGGCAGGCGCTTAGGCAGGGGGGGGGGGAGAATCCCCACTTCACATTGTTAAACATCCACTTCGCCTTTCACCACCTGCAGAGCGATTCTATAACGATAACGTGAATGTCGCTATGGATCTATCAATTGTTATCTCCAAACATAGTATGGCTAACGCTTGATAACGATTGATATATCAATAGCGACATTGACGCTGAAGCTACAACTGAAAAATTTACAGGTCAGTCAGTATAACAGGATCTGCTGACTTGTGGCTAGTTGTTCTTCAGCATGCAAAAGCAAAAGAAAGCTCAGCAACTCTTACTAAATCATTGCCTGCCCCCCCCCCCCCCCAATTCGAAAAAGAGTTCCTTTGCGCCTGCCCCAAGACAACCAAAAACATCCTGTATCATCTTTGTCGGAGGTCAATGATGCCAACAAACTACAAGAAATCCGCTTATCAATAGGACGTCGTGTTCGGTTTTTACCGTGAGACGTGACACGCGTAGACGGACAGATGGACAGAGAAGTAGGCGAGCTTCACTCATACAGAGCAAGGGGGTGGGGATGTAATGCACGCCACTTGCCCCCCCCCCCCCCCCCGGTGTCAAATGTCTGCCGCACGCGTAATATTACTAAAAATGATAAATCATCAAATCACAAATTTATTTTTGGTAATTTCTTAGGATAACGTCCATATGTAGGTAAAACGTAATCCCTTGAGTTGGCCATTTTCAGTTAAAACATTACGAAATAACTGGTATGGTCGAATTTTGACCTCCGGCGGCTGGGGCTCTGTCCCAGACCCCAGCTGCCCACCACTACTTGCCCCCTCGGTTAATTATCTTGTCCCTCTATGTTTTTGGGCTGGCGCCGCCACTGCTGTCGACCCGTGTAGTTGTGTAATACACAACACATGCGAGTAATGTCTTCTAACTCCGCCTAGTGTAGGAATGTAAACAAGAGTGTGACATGACCGGGGGCTTGTTTAACATCTAGTTAGGCCAGTTAGCGTTGCATCAGCTGCACCTCTAGTTGTTGACTGAGTAGCAGACGATCTGACGTCACGCATCATTGTTATTCTCTTCTTCCGCTCGAGCTCAGCTCATTCTCAAACACGTCGAGTTGCATCGACTCGCGCAGTTGGCGTAAATGCCTCATCATTCTCACTCTTTTTCTAAAAGTAGGCCTAACGTATGACACCGTATTTGCCCCCTATTACATGCATTTATTTTCACTTAGAATTTTGTCCAAATGACAAATTTTTTGAAATTTTGTACATATTGTTACCCAAAAAGCTACATCGAAATGAGGAATTTAAAAAATGAAAAATTTGTATAACAGTGTAATTCCAATTTGGAATTTTACGAAACAATAACATTCTGTATCAATTAGGTCAATATTAGCAATTACTCTGGTTTAATATGCAAGGTTGTCTTTTGAAAAGAGTTTGAGACAAGTTGACTATCATATAAGAAGTGTAAGATGGCAAAAAGTGAAGTGAAAGAGGAAGAACTAATGGAGTGTTTGAATGAATTATCGGTGAGTGAACTAAGAAATGAACTAGTTAATAGAGGTGAAGGAAAAACGGGAAAGAAAAGTACTCAATTCAATTTCAATTTCAATAAATTTTATTCTTTTTTTTTATAAATACATTAAACCATTTACCATGCAATATTAAAAATAACAAGACAAAAACTACTGCACATTAACATTCTAGAGAGAAAAAAAAAGAAGCCCACATAGGGTAACACCCTGTGTGTGGGCAGCGCAGTAGAAAATTAAATTTAAATTCTAATCAAGGAGACATGATGCATAAAAAACATAATAATATAAGAAAACATATAGTACTACAATACTTGTAGCGAAGTTATAAGTACAAACTACAGAATATAAGCAAATCAAACGATACCTATTATAACATTGATGAATAATATAAAGAAGCAGGACAAAGATGAAAAACGTAAGCAAAGCACAAAAAAAACACTAAGATTAACATTACGACTAAAAATAAAGTAAATCTTTACATAACTCTCTGCCATAGTTTAATAACCACCTGTGAACCTCACGCTTAAATCTTGGGCGATACTTTAGAGACCTGACGCTATAGGGAAGTTGATTAAAAATTCTGGGCCCAATGAACTCACCGTGCTGCTGTCCCTTTTGTTTAAACCTTCGTGGAGTTTCTAAAATGTACGCGTCTAAATTTCGGGTATTATGCAAGTGGATATCTTGTTTTTTGAACATATGCTGGTTTTTGAAAATATGTATTAATGTAAATTTAATAAAGAGTTGCCTAACATCTAGTATCCTTAACTTAGAAAATATTAATTCAGTTGGGTAAGTACTCGGCTTTTTCAGAATTACTTTAAGAATTATTCTTTGGATTACCATTAGTGGCTCTATCATACTTTTACCAGCCCCACCCCAACCTAGAATACCATATTGCATAATTGACTGAGCAATAGCTGAGTACACGACCATCAATAGCTTCCTACTAATAATATTACGAAGCCTATAAAAAATATACATAACATTACGCAGTTTCTGAAGAGTGCCCTCAACATGATTTTGCCACCTTAAGTTATTATCAATTGTAACACCAAGATACTTTACACTGTTGACAGACTTGATAGACTCGCACTTACATGCCACAGATGACAAATTACAGTCAGCACTGTGTAATTTCAAAGACAAATTAGAGCTAGGGGTAGTTTTTTTATTAACTGTGAAAGGGATGTAGGGACTCTAAAAAGGCGTTTAAAAAAAAGTGCTGATTAAATCAAGGAATGAAAATCAGCTAAATGATGGTGATGTCAGTGCCCAAGGGATAGGCCTAGGCCTTGATCTTTCAATTACAACATGCAATCATCCATGGATAAACAAAAAACATATTCTTTTCATATTGTCTATACATACATACAACTTTGAAGAATTCCATCATTGCACTTCTCCTTGTTCTTTACAAGTCAGAACTTCCTCATTACCAGTGAACCACTGAGTTCCAATCTGCTATATTGCTTGGTGCTCTGCAATATTGAAGTTCCTGTTTGAATGGTAGATTAGCTAGCTTCGCTCGCCCAGTGCAGTGTCTGGTGCATCACATGTGTGCAGACTTCCTGTCTGTTCCCAGAAGACAACCGGTTGTCTGTGTTGTCTGCCTGATCAACATGATAGCTAATCAACAGGTGTCTCGTCTCGGACCTGAATCCTAATGTATGCAGGGCTACTTACTATACTTACACCGCAGAATAACATTATCTGTGGTGTGGGGCGTCAAGTCGCGTGTAGATGACCATGCATATAGACTTTGATCAGTTCCTCAACCAACCTCAAGAATTGATTGGTATTGGCTTCATGTCTCATATTTACCCTTCTGCTAACTGATAAAGTTGCTCCGAAGCAAGTAAACAGATGCGCGCGGTTTCGGCGGGCCAATGAGCAATCAGTATTTTAAATCAGGGACCACTGATTGGCTGTAATCCACCGCCGGTGACGTCTCATTTGCTTACTTGCTTTGGATTTGGAACAACTATACGATGTAGGCCTACTATGGCGATGTGATGTGTGTATGGACGATCACGAACGTAATCTATGAGGGAAGGGAAACTGGGATGAACCCACACAACGGGGAAGATCCGCGCTGGGCAGATCCAGCCACAGGCGACTCGAGATAACGGTACGTGTCTGGAGGACGAGGGAAACCAGTGCTCGCCTCTAGGTTCGGGGAGTGTGCTACAGTAGCAGCACTCCCTACTCTCAGAGCGCCATACGAGATGGACTTCCATGACCCAATCCATTTTGAAATTACAATTTTAATAGTAGTTTTCATCACCGGCATTGATAATTAGTTGAAGTTGTCGTATCATTTCAAAATGCGTAGGCTATTCTCAAATCAAACTTACCTAACAAAAACAATTAGTAAGATGAATCAAAGGCCACACACACAGTTTCGGATTATGATGCATCAATTTAATTTTTAATAATCTTCAAGCCCAAATATAATAGCTTCTTTTACTTAAATAAATACAAAATTTCAGTTAATAATCTGGTTGTAAACAAATTTTTATAATTACCATCTGAATCAAAATTTTTGCTCGTAACGAAAAACCTATTACAAAATACGCATGGAATTCCATATTTTAGGTAGTTCTCAGGAACGTCACATTCTGTCCACGCTGCCCTCTTGGCTACCTCTATCGGTCAGTAAGTGAGCAACACGAACTTGGTTATAAACCGAACAGTTTTAAATCCCCCCGTCCTTGAGCGTAGTTTAGCCACCGCCTGCTAAGCTCACGTGCCTGGTTTACTAATTATTGCCAGAGTGCGTCCTGTGTGTTAAACCCTCCTTGATGCATGCTCGCTGTAATGTGATTGCGGTAATACCAGGGCGGGGCTTGCACAGTATCGTACACCCTCTCACTCTCGTGTCACGCTCCGCACGCGATACAGGCTCTCGTATACGCGGGATGTTGAAGCCAGGGGACTGGAAAAAATTAATATCAATATCAAACATATCTCCCCGTCTGGGCCCGGGGTTAGAATTGGCCCAGAGCATGGCTCTGCTAATCGTAAAAGGCGATTCAAGAGAAAAAGTCCACGCAAACATCAGCTAGTATGAAGGGTAGTATTTTCCTCCCCGAAAATAGAGGCGAGCTCTGGAAATCGTCGTCGGGGATCTTGCCCCCTTCCCTTGACGACCCCTCGACGACGATGACGACAATGACACCACTAACGATGACAAGGACAATGGCGACCGCGACGAGAGAACCTCCCTTTCCACCCCTTACCCGTGGCTGGTTCTGACCAGCAATGGGCCCCTCCTCCCCCCCCCCCTCCTAGGTCAGAGTGGTGCATTATGACCTAATGGTTGCAGTTGCAGCAATCCAAATAAACCAAATAAAACATATATTGTAGGCGTTCACTACACGTAGATGAGAACTGAATCATCCTTGGGCTGTTGCGTCGTGGTCGTGTCCATGTTGAGGCAATGCTCTACGTTTCGCCACCCATGTTGGTGGCTTCTTCAACACTTGACTCTATAGTCTTGGAGATCAGATCAGTCTGAAGATGCTACCAACATGGATGGCGAAACGTCGACACGACGCAACAGCCCGAGAATCATTCAGAACTCACATCTTACATAATTAACTCGTAGGTCCAGTAATTACTATCACTGATTCCAATGGAGAAAGTCCCGGGTTCGAATGAAGTCCATCAATTCTTGATTTGTTGATTCTGACGCCGCACGAGGGTGAAAATTTTTGCGTCGCCCCCCCCCCCCCCACACCCCCACTTAACATCGATGTAGTGGGTGGACTCTAAATATGAAATTAATTAATTAACACAATAAGTATACACGCACGTAATGTTAATTGATTGGTTGATGTTTGACACTAATCTAATGCAATGTGGCCGGAACCAGATCTTGAATGATTTATTTGATTTCATTTATTGACTGATTAATTGGCTTAACGTCTCATAATGACGTTTTTCCGCTATTCGAGGCGATGGCCTATGTATGATATATGACATGATGATGATGGTATGATATATGTCTATATATATTAATTACGACAAATGAGTGATAACTGATAAGATTGGCCAGTGCTGTTTATAGTCTTTACTTTTGCATTGCCATCTCAAAACAGCAAAGCAAAAATACAAATAAAATTATGATTTTCAAACGAGATATCTCGAATTAATTTCGAAAGATTGCAAATTGACGCATTATTTATTAACTTAACGAGATAAAGTCACTTGATATGATATGAGATGGGAACGGAATTCAGAGGTGGAAATTTAGCCATCCCCGGCGGGGATACCTTTCAGTAAAACAGAGCCAGGGATGAAATTATCAGAGGGGTGGGGGGAATCCCCCCATCCCCCCCGTTAATTCTCACCCTTGCCGCACACGTATACTGCAGCCTAAATGGTCGAGCAAAGCGCTATTAGTTCAGCAGTTGCTCGCAGCTGGCTAGAGTTGCTTGTTATCCGCATCAAGTCTGGCGAGGCTTCCGAATGCTCCATATTAACACGATATTACTTAGTTGTTCGTCGGGATTCGTCTGATTAGTGTTATCTTCGCCTCGCGTCAAACGGAAGTCGGAGACAGTCGGGCGCGGTACAGCGCCGGCCATAATAACACACGACGTGCGTGGTACAGTACCGGACGCAACTGCGAATGCGTGCAACAACTGCGTCTGCAGATGTGTCTAGACCGTATCTCACCGGTAGAATTCTTCACTTCTTCTTCATGTATAACTGGGCAAATAGGGCGCTTAGATGAACTTCTCTCTAAAACTTCTAGGATTGAGTATAGAACCTTCTAGTCTGATCCCTGGGTAGAATTTGGCCCAGAGCATGGCTCGGCTAATCGAAAAAGGCGAGGAAAGGGAATAAGTCCACCTCGCAAACATCAGCTATTATATGTAAGAGATTATTTTTCTCCCCGAAACTAGAGGCGAGCTCTGTCAATCGTCGGGGACACCTCCTCCTCCTCTTGACGACCTCTCCGACGGCGACGACAACAGGAACGATGAGTGAGAACCCCCCATTCCTCCCCTTACCCGTGGCTGGTACTGACCAGCATGGGCTCCTCCTCCCCATATCCCCTAGGCTCGAATGGCGCATTATGACCTAACTGTTGACGCGCCCTTAATCCAAATAAACTCCAACTTGTTTGTTCCTGCTATGAGCCTACGGTATGAAGTATTGCTCTATTTGGTTGGGAGCAGCAGAAGCCACAGTGTTTGTTTTAGAGTCCAAGTCTTCGTTGATATGGCAACAGTTGATGACTTAGGGTTGCCAACCGTCCGGAATTTCTCCGGAAAGCCAGGATTTCAACACATTTGTCCGGATGGAGGGATTGACCCGTTCCGGACGTCACTTTGTCCGGAATTCGTAAAAAATGCTAATGTTTACTACATATTAATAGAATTCGTGTAGCATTATCAGCATTATTATATTCATCCTCTCAATTTTTCGATGTAGGCTAGAATCACTCGCAATATGTTTCAACTTGGTAATTGTTCTCGATTTTTGCCATTCTGTTGCCAAATTGTGTGACGTCACCACTAATAGTGCCCTGTCTTGTTGATGGTGGATGAGATGGTGTCACCACAGATCACCAATCACACTTGGTTTGGTGAGTTACCGATCACTGTGATCGCTGAAGGATCTTGGATCTTGATCTTGACAATACTCGACCCATTCAAGCTTTCGTTTCGTTAATTAAATTTGCTCCAAGCAAATTAGTTACCGATCACAGTGATCGCTGAAGGATCTTGAGACGTATAGGTAGGGTTAGTTCGATCATTGATTAAAGAAGGCTGGTTCGATGAACATCAAGCTACTCTCGCCCATAGGTGTTTCTGTAGAATCCTTGCAATCACAACTCGGCTTCATAAACGGTTATCTATAATTACCGATTTGCTATCTTATCATCGATGTATTGGCGACTTTGTTTGTCACAGCTAGATAAGTCAAGCCGAAGACTGTTTGGGACCAGACTTTCGTTCAAAAAACTTGCATTATATACAATCAATCATTTTATCACACAGGTTTTTATTTTAATTTTTTAAATCCCGTGGGATCTGCCAGGTACTTTGCATGCACCTTTCTTCACTCTTCATGTATCCAAGTATAGGTATTTAGGTAAGTAGTTTTGAAGGTAATTTTCGAGGGCTGGTAATGAATTCACATTGACTGACGACTGAAGAAAACTTTGGAAAACATGTCTTTCACAGTCAGCATTTCAGATTTCAAATATCAATTATTTGCCCAGCCCATTGATCTATTTATTAAATTTTTGTTAATTCCACTCATTGAATCCTAAGGTTGTTTTGTTCGACTAAAAATTCTCAAGGAAAAGGTGCAAAATAACATATAAATTGCGCCCTATGTTTGAGAGGTGCCGAGAGAGTGAGCACCCCCCCCCCAAGATGACCTTATAGCTCTGACGTCACAGATGTGAATTGTGAACGTTTCCTGAGAGATCAAACGTCATTTCACGATTCCAAGAATGAATTCCCGAAGTATTAGCTATACCTTGATAAGATTGTGCTACGTCACCTGACCGAGACCAGTCTTATCACAGCCTAGCTGCACCGAGCTATGCACTATAGCTCGCTGCAAGCATGTTTCACTTCTTACTCTTATTACTGACGCAGTTTGTAGGCCAGATACTCAATATTTGTACGGGTGCACATTGCATGTCATTTAGTTCAAACATTTCCCCGCATCTTGTAAACATACACAATAGCAATCAAGGGTCCTCCTAAGAAGCAGGAGACCCGAGTTCATTCCATGGGAGAGTTGGATTCCTATTTTCTGGATCTCAACAAATAAGCAAATCCACATAATATGGGAATATTTTCCGACTATTTTAATCGAGAAGTCTGAATAAGTAATGTTGAACTTTGAGGGTCGTTGAACAAGGAATATGGTGACAGATTCTAAGAATTATTACTATTGATATATTAATATTGTCAATACTTTTATTACTTTTTAAACAATTCCTAAATCTGTATCAATGTTTTGTTTGGAAATTTCACATTTTAAACACCACAAGTTGTAATTGCAATACAAATTGATCACGGAACGTATAATATTCAATATAAAAAATTGAGACATCGTATAAAAAAAATGAGTAATGTGAATATGAACAAAGTGAATAAAATAGTTCTCCCGGAACATCAGAACATGTCATTTTCCTGACCTTATTAAGGCAGCAACAACAACATCATACAACATCTGCATCAACACCACACTTCAGAAGTAGATGTTATCCCCAACAGACGGAGAAATAGGCAAGATAAACCCGTGCTTCAGCAAATTCCTCATGAAACCGTACAACGTAGCCAGTTTGCCACGATCGTGTTCATCGACTCTGCAACAAAGCACACACGTAGCATCTGCATCTGCTGCTTCCTGACCTGAACCCTGGCTATTATTATTTCCGCATTATAGGCTAGTACGACGTACGTTAGGCTAGTGCGACGTACGTTGTAATATTCTTGTCTTTTCGATGAATTATTTCATCGTAGTAATAACGTTGCAGAGAGTCCATTGCAACAAAGCATTTACAACATCAACTGAACTGAATTGCTCATATAATAAGTAGGCAAGACAACCTTTTTTCAGTACAACAATATAGCGTTAGCATCACCATCAGTTCTGGAAGCCAGGGGGCAATATTTTATGTCGTGTTTATCGAGTGTCTCCTTTTCTATGTACTCGGCGAATATTCGGGAGAATAGCAGTGACTATAGTTCATAGTTATAGTTAGGCCTATAGTTCGTTATAGTTTAGTTAGGAATTCATAAGGGGAGGGGGGGTTCATCCGATTAATTCATAGATGAACCGAAGGCTAAGTGGGGGGTCCGGGGGTCTTGCCCCCCGGAAAAAATCTCCTTAAAGGTCATTGTGGTGAAAATCTGTGCGTTTTAAAGCATTACAATGACCAAAATGTATCTACTAAAATCCTCTTTTGGTCAGATGGTAATTTGCCTTTAGTTTTGCGATAAGAGTTATTCTATATTTTTCATTGAAACGTTGTGCACGTTCACACTTTTCTTTGGATACGCCACTCTTACAGTTTAAAGAAACACCCAAAAAACATTATATTTCCGAGTCAAACAGCTAACGAACTAGTTATCAGTTTATTTCGTATTCTCCTGCCTGAGCGGTTTGTGTGGCTGATGTGGCCCCTAAAACATAATCTGCGTTCCATTCAGATACATTGGAGTCGGTCAGGCTCATGGGGCACACTGATAGTCGCATGTAACTTACTCGCGGATACTACGGGTACACCTAATGCATATTTAATGACCTCAGACAATACAGAAACATGTTATGTAATGATCTCAGAACTCAAACGTGTGTTTGAAATCTCTGGTCTATCTCCTAGCAAGAAAATGCTTCAATATTTTACAAGTATATTTATTTATTATCGTCCATCCTGCTCACTTAGTCTTGTAAGGAACTGATTTCCAAAGAAAGACAATGAATACAACAGGTTACATTATTACTACTCCGAATGTCCAAGTTTTCCAGTTTACTTTCAATGCAGCTAAGCTAAGTAACATGCGGGTCCTAATATTCAGCATTTCAGCTGTAATGGACAGTGGTGTTTCTGAAAGACGTCTGTTTATTGACCCTCCCTATTATACGTATAGTTTTACGTCATCTGCTGATGAGGAATTGGTGCTAAACATCAATATAATGTCCAGATAATCATCACGAATCTGCTAAACTTATAGTGTACTCCGCTAAAACAATTAGGTATTGTTGCTCATCATATGGTAGGCCCTATAATAGTGTCATAGGAAAGAACCCGTTTTATTATTACTTCTGACTTATTTATATTCAACCACATCCTGAAAGTTAGTATAATGTTTAAAGACTTTCCTTCCTCATAGTAAGCAACTCAGTTTCCTAGTTCTTGGTGTTACACACAATATATTCCAGTATATGACACGTGTTGTGTTGCGGTAGGAATGATAATGTTATTGTTATCAGTTATTTCTACTTTTTATCGATTAAAATGGCTGTTCAAATGCGGTATTATTGAGTATAGATTGAACACTATACAATAATAGGATCTAGACTCATTCAATGGTGGTACGTGAACGAAGGACAAATATTAAAAACAACCTGGAAGAATCTTTCAGCCAGGATTGCCACGGAGGGAATCGAATCCAAGTGATGTTGTTATTGTGCACTTCTTAGTTAGCGTCATCTAACGTACGTACGTACGCTTGTACTTGTAGAGTAATGCACTATACCTTTATGAGATCTTTGGCTGTGTTTTGTTGGTTATATTTTGTAAATTACAACGCATATTTATTTTTAGATGCTCATCGTTAAACGTGAGCCGCGCGTTTTATGTTTTAAGAGTAAAGTAAATATTTCAAGGACGTGGCCTTCTCAAAGTCAAACAGCTTTCTGTTTACTACGATTCTCTCTCTCTCTCTCTCTCTCTCTCTCTCTCTAATAACATAAGAATATAAAGGAAATGTGGAGTTTTCGCTCTCTCCCGCTCTTTCCCCCCAACCCCCCTATCGCATAATATTATTGGATTAGCGAAGCGAAGACTTCAATTTCACTTACTCTGATAAAAATAGCTCGGATGTTTTCTTTTGTTATGTTTGTTCGCTCTCTACCGGGCAAACGGCATAATATGCGATCTCGATGAAAATATGGAGTGGACCTTCAAAATCTCTGTACTTAGATCTGCTTAGTTTTTGGGTAACATCGAGGAAATATTTCTTATGAATATCGTTCTTTTAAGATTTCCCCCAATTTTAATGCAATATTTTTGTTATATTTGGCCCTCGACCGGGCAAGCAAACAGCTACTCGGATCTTGATGAACGCTTTATGGGAAACGTTGAAATCACGAAATTTAGATATGTTATGATTTTAGGGACGATCGAAGAAATATTTCTCATAGAAATCGTACTTTTAGGGCAACAATACTAAACCATGCTCATCCATCAAACGCGACTGGAAAAAGCATTAGCGAAGCTGCCTATAGTATGTAAAATAATTTATTTTTTCATTTATAATAATAACTTTGTGAAAAGCTGTAATGTGAATATAGTTCTTTATATTTTAGCTCGGGGAAAGCAAGCAAGAAGAAATAATATCATCACACTACACACACATAGTGATAAAACACTCATAGTCATCACACATCTTCACCATTGTTCACGTTATCCATGATAATGAGGAAGAAGAAAAACTTGGACGGACGGAAACTTTGAATAAACACAAAAAAACTCACTATTTCTTATGATAAACGCGTTTTACCCGGCACCGTCGCTTGTTTTTTCTACGCGGAAGTGCGTGATGCGCGTGTTTGAGGTTAGGTTGCCTCTGACGTCATGATGACCCGACGACAAACAACAACTACCAGTGTCGTGTGGCGCGCGTCATTCAGCGGTTTGCGGCGCGGAGGTTCGGAGTTTTTTTTAAATATCTCGCGCTTTCAAGGAAAAAGGAAAATATTAATACTAGGAAATAAAATTTGAAATATTTTTTAGAAATATTAAATTAAGGCAAATTTTGCGATATTTACAAAAAAATATATATGCATATGATATGAATGTACAGATCTAAATTTCCACCTCTTGGACGAGTAACCAAAGAAAGAAAGAAAGGAAGAAAGAATGAACGAAAGAAAGAAAGAAAGAAAGAACGAAAGAAGCTCTTTCAGCTAAAAGTGAAACTTGGGTTTTTGAGGTGATTTCGGTAATAAATAAAGATCTATAATAATTTGCAAAAATCTGTTATGCCTTGTGCGAGATTCGAACCCACGTTCGTTGATTCTGCGGTCCAACCATGAGCTCCTCTGATGATGCAACGATCTCGCAAACATAAGCTAGGGGAGCATTTTACTTCCCGAAACTAGAGGTGAGCTCTGGGAGCCGTCGCCGGGGCCCCTTCCCCGACGACGACAACGACCGAATGGAAAGACTCCTTGGGACTCCTGGCAAACATCCTCCTCGCCTCTTCATCCGACCTTCACAAACACATAAACAAATAGTCTGGCAGCTTCGAGCACAGATAATACATTACACATCAGTGCCTCGAGGTAAACGCATCAGAAACCCAGGCACGTATATCGTCGTGTGCCTCTCAAGTCTCAACGGCTGGCTGATAAAGTCAATACGTACTCGAGATGAAGTAATATAAACCGCGAGATTCGCATCAGCATCTGTCGCACAGAACAATCAAGTTGCCAGGCTAGACTCCTCATCGGGGGGTTGGCAGCAATCCTGGTTGAAAACTAGTTGTATCATGTACAGATCAATGGTGAATCGAATGTCTTATTCTTATTTGAAGGGTTTCTAGCAGTGGCGTCACTAGTTTTTTTTTCTTTCCCAATTGCAATCCGCGCTCCCAATAATTTCATCGTTTTCCTTTTTCCCCCAATTAACAACCCGCATTTGGTTATCCTTTAAAATGCACAGATTTTCACCACAATTACCTTGAAGAAGGTAACAAAGAACAAAGTTGGTTACTGTGATACTTAAAAAAGCACAGATTTTCACCAAAATGGCCCAAATGACCCCAAGAAAATCAATAAGTACCTATACTTGATATATTCTACATCCGAATTAGTATTTTATCAAATTTCTATTACTGATAGGTACCATGAATCATAGATATGAGCTAGTAAATAATATGGTCTGCTCGTTTATAAGAAATCAACAATGGAAAAATAGCAATCAAAATTGTTTCCATAACTATTTATGTTTTTTTCATTAACCTGAATTTTTAAATAGTAATATAAAAATATACTTTAATTTAAAACGAAATAATTAAACAAATTTTTTAAATAATAATTATTTAAAAAATTTGTATCAAAATTATTTTGATTACTATTTGTGATGTGTTCGTTTCGCTCTCTCGTCTCTATATCATCAAATTATTACAAGCATAATATGTTTCTTTTTCACTTCATTTTTTACTATAAATAGAAGTCATATTATGACTTCTATTTATAGTAAAAAATGCTTCTACTTGATGCAAAATATATAGAACTAACTTTATAATTTAAGTTTCAGCAATATAATTATTTATTTCTTTAAAATAATTTCCCTCTGCAGTTCTGGTGAATCATTTGAGAGTCACCACCCAGGTAGATGAGGATGATGATGAGTAGCGAGCGACATTGATATTCTTGCCAGGTCGTCCGAGGTGTGTGGTGAGGTAGTCTCTGTCTCACACACACTTGGCGTGGTATCAATAACAAACAATAAGAGATATTGTATAGACTTCACGACTTGTGTGAATTCTGAATGATCCATGGGCTGTTGCGTCGTGAGATAATGAGGTACTGCTCGACGTTTCGTCACCCATGTTGGCAGCTTCTTCAAGTCGAATCTGATCTGACCAAGACTGGTCAATCTTGAAGATCATTTTCAGTCTTGAAGAATCCAACATAATGAGACTGCTCGACGTTTTTTCGCTACCCATGTTGGTGGCTTCTACAAGTCGAATCTGATCTGACCAAGACTGGTCAATCTCGAAGGTCAGTTCAGTCTTGCACTCTTGAAGAAGCCGCCAACATGGGTGGCGAAACGTCGAGCAGTCGAGAGAATACATCAGTGTGACTACCCACTGAGATATTAGCTGTGTGTTTTAGTTTGTACACTCTCTACCGCACAAACGGCTCCTCCGGGTTTGATAACATTCTCAGGGAACCTTCGGAATCTCTTATTACTGACGTTTTACTTAGTGCAACTTGCATTGAGTATGCACATATCATCATCATGCACGCTTTTTTCGGAATTTTTACTCAGTACAATTTAGTGAATTTTTAAACATTTAAACATAGTATAGAATTTTTTGTTTATGTTGTGGTATCGTTAGTTGGGAAGACTGTAGTAGTAGACACGTAACAATAATTGCAATGATTCTCCTTGGAACGTGGTGTAGTAGCTAGCTTAGTGTGTGTCGTGGGGCAGGGTCTAGGTCCACATCCTGGAGGCTGTGATAGACGAGACGGCCGCTGACGACGAATTAACAGACTTGCGAACTGTGAGGCTCGCATATTTTAAATCACTCGCTCACTTGGACCATCCTGCCCACTACTCAGTGTGGCGAGACTTTATTAGGGGGCGTGCGTGGCGGGCCACTGTCACAATGGTAGTGTCAAAATAAATTAGGAAAACGCTAAAGTCCCGCCGCGTTGATGGATGAGCTTTTTTTAAGTTTTTAGTTTGCGTGGGATATCTTTACTTTTACAAGTGTTTTGCTTTACTGCCTATGCATTGTAGGTGATTGTTGCCAAGTTTCTATTGTTAGGCCCTAGGCCTACTTGTCAAATGTTATTATTTACCGTAAAAAACTTACATTAAAATCTTTATTTCTATGGATTCTGGCTAACTTTTCCAACTTTTTCTTTCAAAAGGTACTACATCACCATAACCTTAATGTCCATGTATAATATGAACGTTGTAGCCCCACCCATTTGGTCATAATCGGCCCAAATGGCACGAAAATATCGCACTAAACCGTAAAAAACTTATATTAAAAGCTTTATTTCATGGATTCTGGGTAACTTTTCCAACTTTTTCTTTCAAAAGGTACAACATCACCATTACCTTAATGTCCATGTATAATATGAACATTGTAGCCCCACCCGTTTGGTCAGAATCGGCCCAAATGTCACGAAAATATCGCACTAAAAATTGAAAAAAATCGTAAAAGTACGATATTCATATGAAATATTTCTTCGATTGTACCGAAAAACAATACACCTCTAAGTTCAGAGATTTCGAAGGTCCCCTCAAATTTAGTGGGCAGACTCTAAATAAAATTTATTTATTTTATTTTCATCAAGATCGCTTGTGTCGTTTGCCCGGAATCCTGCTAACAAACAGACAAAAATACAAAAAAAAAAAAAACAAAACAAAACAAAACAAAAAAACATTGGAGCTAAATTTTTTGGGGGGTCAGTGAAATTGAAGTCTTCGCTTCGCTCATCCAATTAGCGGGAAAGTGAAATATTTGCTTTTGAATGTAATTTTCGTTACAAGTGTTTGAAGAACAATACTCTCAAATATACAAAAAAACTCTTTCTTACATTGAAACTGAAGTGAAGCTATATTACCATACTATTATATTTACACTCAATGATGTTACGTATCTTGCCTTAGTTTGCATAACTGTTCGGGTAATACCTAAAATCTTTTAATTTATTGTGGGAAACCTGCCCAGTGTACAAAGCATGATTCTCTTCTGATGAAAGTATAATGTCAAAGGGCAGGACCCAATCCCTTGCATTCGCACCAACGGCTGAAGGAAACCTCGAAGAAATCTTTCAGCCAGGATTGCTCGAGGCGGGATTCGAACCCGTGACCTCCACGAGTGGAACAAAGAAGTTCCCTTGTTCTCCATCAGACTACACATCTAGCAGTACCTAGTAATTTCACCGGTTGAACACATACTCGATCGACGACCATGATTACGTCTACAACCTCGACAACTTCATCTTACAATATAATTTGCTGGTGTCATTCGTCCTAGTAGAACAAGGTGTTCATGTAGCGTTCTCAGAAACTGAGAATACTATTCATCTTGTAGTTTGTTCTACATTTGCAAATAGTAAACTAAACTAGCCTAGAGGGAGATCAAATAACTGCAACAACCAGCAAGTATACGACCAGTTTGCATCATTGTCATCCTGGTGGACTGCATCAACGTCCGAGACAGTAATTAATGTTTCCTTATTAATTAACACATACTTCTTTCTTCGTGTGCAAGATGTACGAAGTTAAAGACAACAAGGCTTATACCCGGTTCAGACTATAATAATAATGATGACTTACTTTAGTGTTCTTATTATTTCATTATCAACACAACAGATTAATTTTAATTAGCATTACCAAGTAACATATCTTTAGTATGGACCGAGGTAAGGACATATTTGGCTCTTCGCACACGATGCTAACTAGAGCCTGGTTGCTTAGACAAACCATTCGGGGTTTAGTGATAGAGGCGTGAATTTTGGATCATTTACTCAGAAAAACGTGCTGAGTAATTTGCCAGGTGGTCTCAATCGATTTTTGCCCCCGTTCAGGGGTGACCATGGTGCAAAGTTAGGGGTTGACATTATTTTCAAATGGACTAGGGGTGAGCCTAATAGAAGTAAAAGTGTGGTATTTAAACATTTTGTTTAAGTATTTATTCAATTTAATTATTTAAATCTAAAATATGTTTTATTTTTAACAGGGGTGTCCAGAATTGTTATTTCGAAAATTCGTTCAAAATGCTAGTACCTAAGTAGGCCTATAGCTTGTGATGATTCATCTTTCGGGGATAAGTGATAGAAGCGTGAATTTTGGATCATTTACTCAGAAAAATGCAATGAGTCATTTGCCCGTGGGTCCGCATCGAAAAATGTTCCCGTTCAGGGGTGACCATGGTGCAAAGTTAGGGGTATACATTATTTTCAAATAGACTAGGGGTGAGCCTTATAGAAGTAAAAGGGTGGTATTTAAAATTTTGGTTAAATATTAATTCAATTTAATTATTTAAATCTAAAAAATGTATTATTTTTAACAGGGGTGTCCAAAATTGTTATTTCGAAAATTCGTTCAAAATGCTAGTACCTAAGTAGGCCTATAGCTTGTGATGATTCATCTTTCGGGGATAAGTGACAGAAACGTAAATTTTGGATCATTTACTCAGAAAAATGCAATGAGTCATTTGCCCGTGGGTCCGCATCTAAAAATTTTCCCGTTCAAGGGTGACCATGGTGCAAAGTTAGGGGTATACATTATTTTCAAATAGACTAGGGGTGAGCCTAATAGAAGTAAAATTGTGGTATTTAAACATTTTGGTTAAATATTAATTCAATTTCTATTTAAATCTAAAAAATGTATTATTTTTAACAGGGGTGTCCAAAATTGTTACATTTGCCCTTATTTCTAAAATACGTTAAAAATGCTAGGAAGCATAGCTTGTGATGACTCATTTGAAAGGAATTTAAACACTGAACACGAATTTCATACATAATCAAAAGTCAAGGTCACCGGGGTCAATCAGGGTCACGACCTTTGAAATTTATTTATTATTTTGTGTAAAATCCTCGGCCACAGACGCAAGTCACGGTTTGATTCCGACAATCAGAAACCAAACTCGAGTCTACCAAATGTCGAAATTGTTTCTTTATGGACGGAATGAGATAATTCAAAACCACGCGGAGTCGAGTCCAGTCGAGTCTCACACCCCTGCTTGTGTGGCACATCTTTGTAATAGCTTTTGATAGGAGACAAAGAACAGCGCGCTTTCAATTTCAGAGGCCAACCAATAGGTGTCTTAAGAGCAGTATCCCTGTACCTATAAACTCTAATATAAAGCCATAAAGATTTGACTAACTTACACAATTGATTACACAATCGTTGTCAGCATACATTTTGATTCAAAATGAGTGGTCACAACCTATGGTGGCGCAATTAACAGTATATTGGAAAACTCACGACCCAGAAAGTAATTTTGTACAACCCTGAATATAGAATTGATCTTTTTATGTACATATATTATCCTGGACGAACGATTTAGGTAAAACGTATCTACATTAACACTTTTATATGGTCTGTTCATGGTGATTAGACAACAAAATAATAAATAAATTTCAAAGGTCGTGACCCTGATTGACCCCGGTGACCTTGACTTTTGATAATGTTTTAAATTTGTGTTCAATGTTTAAATTCCTTTCAAATGAGTCATCACAAGCTATGCTTCCTAGCATTTTGAACGTATTTTAGAAATAAGGGCAAATGTAACAATTCTGGACACCCCTGTTTAAAAATAATACATTTTTTTAGATTTAAATAATTAAATTGAATTAATATTTAACCAAAATGTTTAAATACCACCCTTTTACTTCTATAAGGCTCACCCCTAGTCTATTTGAAAATAATGTATACCCCTAACTTTGCACCATGGTCACCCCTGAACGGGAACATTTTTCGATGCGGACCCACGGGCAAATGACTCATTGCATTTTTCTGAGTAAATGATCCAAAATTCACGCTTCTATCACTTATCCCCGAAAGATGAATCATCACAAGCTTTAGGCCTACTTAGGTACTAGCATTTTAAACGAATTTTCGAAATAACAATTCTGGACACCCCTGTTTAAAATAATACATTTTTTTGATTTAAATAATTAAATTGAATAAATATTTAACCAAAACGTTTAAATACCACCCTTTTACTTCTATTAGGCTCACCCCTAATCTATTTGAAAATAATGTATACCCCTAACTTTGCACCATGGTCACCCCTGAACGGGAACATTTTTCGATGCGGACCCACGGGCAAATGACTCATTGCATTTTTTTGAGTAAATGATCCAAAATTCACGCTTCTATCACTTATCCCCGAAAGATGAATCATCACAAGCTTTAGGCCTACTTAGGTACTAGCATTTTGAACGAATTTTCGAAATAACAATTCTGGACACCCCTGTTTAAAATAATACATTTTTTTAAATTTAAATAATTAAATTGAATACATATTTAACCAAAACGTTTAAATACCACCCTTTTACTTCTATTAGGCTCACCCCTAGTCTATTTGAAAAAAATGTATACCCCTAACTTTGCACCATGGTCACCCTTGAACGGGAACATTTTTCGATGCGGACCCACGGGCAAATGACTCATTGCATTTTTCTGAGTAAATGATCCAAAATTCACGCTTCTATCACGTATCCCCGAAAGATGAATCATCACAAGCCATAGGCCTACTTAGGTACTAGCATTTTGAACGAATTTTCGAAATAACAATTCTGGACACCCCTGCTAAAAATAAAACATTTTTTAGATTTAAATAATTAAATTGAATAAATACTAAAACAAAATGTTTAAATACCACACTTTTACTTCTATTAGGCTCACCCCTAGTCCATTTGAAAATAATGTCAACCCCTAACTTTGCACCATGGTCACCCCTAAACGGGGGCAAAAATCGATTGGGACCACCTGGCAAATTACTAAGCACATTTTTCTGGGTAAATGATCCAAAATTCACGCCTCTATCACTAAACCCCGAACTTAAGCCTGTTTGGTATCTAAGGAGCCGAGCTACTAGGTGTAAAGTTGTCACGGAAATATACCTGGGTTGGGTACGTGCCTTGGGTACATGGGTACTACGGTAGAATATTATCAATATTTATTGTAAATCATCAAAAAATATACACAAAAATTGAAATTTTTGGACTTTTTAACAAAATTAAAAATCATAACAATATTTTTTTTGAACGTGTACCCAAAATAATTTTTAGTGAAGTCCTCCACTTTCAATTCCGTTATAACAATTCAAAGTTTGGCGACTGCTGTGTTGATTGGATGAGCGTAGCGAGCGAAGCGAAGATTCCATTTCACTACACTGGAGAAAAAAATCCGGAATGTTTTTTTTTTTTTTTTTTTTTTTTTTTTCTTCTTCTGTATTTTTGTCTGTCTGTTAACACGATTCCGGCTAAACCGATACTCCGATTGCGATGAAATTTTATGGAGGCCTTCGAAATCTCTGAACTAAGAACTGCCACGTTTTTGAGCGCAATCGAAAAATTATTTCTCATGAAAATCGCAATTTTACGATTTTTTTCGATTTTAAAAAAATTTCTTCGACTTATAACTCCTACATGCTTTATGCGATTGTAATGATTTTTTCACAGAACCTTAATTTTAAAAATTAATATATTCGTGTAAAATTTGTGCGCAATCGAATAATTATTTCTTATGAAAATTTCAATATTACTATTTTTTCCTTTTTTAAAATTACGATTAATTAAAAAAAAAAAGTTAATTTTTTATTTAATTTGATTTAATTTAAAAAAAATTTCAACAAAGTTCTGATTTTTTCACAGAACAACAGAAAATCCGCAAAACACATGGCAGCTCAATTCACCAATTACGCTCATCCTACAACGCGGCGGGACTTAAGCGTTTTCCTAGTTTATTTAAGTTATCTTCCAAGTTTTATAAGAAAACGGACCTAATAATCTCGTCAACATACGTAAGTTTCAAATCGTATGACATTCTTCTAATTTCATTATCTCCATATCCTCAACTACTTCCACAGCCAGTGAAGTGAAGCTGCTCGTCTGTTACAGCATCAGCCGCAGATAGTTTCACTTAGCGTGAACCGGGTATAGGGAAGGTCGGCGTGACACAAATACTCGGCAGAAAATAAAATGAACGTATTAATGTTTAAATTCAAGAAACTCCAGAGAAAACTGGGGCGTGTGAAGCTCGTTAGAAAGAGCGAAGGTCAATTAGGTTCAAGTGCACTTGATTAAACCGCCGGCTGGCATCGGTTGACGTAGGGCGGGGCGGGTGACCCCGAACACGGGTCGGAGGTAGGGTGGAGGGGGTCCGAAACACGCAGCTGGTTCCGATGAAGGGCGATGTGTTCCGAAACGTGGTGAAAGGTCGGAGGTAGGGTGGACCGTGGAGCGGGGTCTGTAAAACAGTGCTTGGTCCGACGTAGAGTGAAGGAGTATCCGAAATACTTTGACAAACCATGAATTGTTATAGATCGATGAAATACAGAATACTGCCTCATGCTTTATGAAGTTACTTATTCTGTACGAGCAGTTTGCGATTGTGGAGCCCGAGCTATTGCAATATGATTGTCTGTCGTTCTCTACAACCCACACAGTCTTATCAATCAAACTCGCTCTCACACCAGATATATCTCATAATATAATCACAGCTATCATCGTCGTATCCGCTCAAGCCCTCTTGCACAAGCTCCATGACTTAGCCTAGTAGGTAGAACTAGCATCTAGCAGACGAGTGGACAGGTTGAGTGTACTAGATTGGTTTGTCTTACAATCTAGCTAGATAGTATAACAACGTGACATTACAACGACAAAACCAACTAGAAGACTCCTTAGTTTAAAATTGATTTTCTTTACTTTGAGACCGACGAAGATGTGTCAAGTTATCGCTTCGATATTCGCCACTGGCAATCCTGACTGACAAACTTGGAGATTCTCTTCACGACTACCCTAACTAACACACTATGCCTAGTTATTTACGTGAAGAGGGGCATTCGTTGGCCTTGCAAAAGTTTCCCCTAAGAGGGGTAAAAAATTTTTGGGGGGGGGGGGGGGGGTTATCGCGAATACTTTCTTATTTGTTTATGGTCATCCATATGGTCGAAACAGCGACGTTTAGAGCAACTAGCTTCTGTGATGGTCGGAAGTGTCGCGTCTAGATTGTCGGCTTCTGTCTCCCTGTGCGGTCCGCGTGGGCGAGGCTGTCTTTGCCGCGCCTTGTTGACCTGTGACCCTCATTAGCTGACCAACATAGCTGGGTCAGCCTCACTCACGCGTCGGGCTCAACTACACTGACCTATTTAAACGGGAGAAGAATAGCAATACTATGTCACTCATTAGGAGAGATAAGGAGCATTATTTAAAACTAGGGAAACGCCAAAGTAGTTGTTAGACGAGTGAGTGAGCCATGTGTTGAGTACCCCGTAACATTACTTTTCTTCCCCCTACCTTAGGCCTCCCTAGTCTATCATAGGCTAGAGAGGCGCAAAATGACCTTACAGTTGACGCGCCCGTATACTAACTTTATTTAAAAAACTATTATTTATACGAATATAATTATCAATAACTAGGAAAACGCTTAAGTCCCGCCGCGTTGATGGATGAGCGTAATTTTTTTTAAACGAAAAAAGCGGAAAATTGCGATTTTTTTAATAGATAATTTTTCGATAACGCTCAAATTTCACACGAATATATTCATTCATAAAATAAAGTTCTGTGAAAAAATCATTACAATCGGATAAAGCATGTAGGTGTTATAAGTCGAAGAAATTTTTTTAAAAATCGAAAAAAATCGTAAAATTGCGATTTTCATGAGAAATAATTTTTCGATCGATTTTCCCTCCGTGCAGTTCTTCGTTCAGAGATTTCATAGACCTCCATAAAATTTCATCGCAATTGGAGTATTGGTTTAGCCGGAATCGTGTTCACAGACACGCAAAAATACAAAAAAAAAGAAAAAAAAACATTCCGGATTTTTTGTCCAGTGTAGTGAAATGGAATCTTCGCTTCGCTCGCTCCGCTCGCTACGCTCATCCAAAAACATGCAAATGTTCCCGGGTACTCACCACATGACTCGCTCACTCGTCTAACAACGACTTAGGCGTTTCCCTAGTCTAGTTGGCTAAAGCGCCCTTGTAGCCGAAATGTGGGAGACATGGGTTCAATCCCCTGGTCGGGAAAGATTTTGTAATTTCTTGATTGTATTTAAAACAAATTTAAACATGTTTTGAAATGCATATAACGCAGTGTAGTCCATCATCTGTGGCAATAGGACCTACTATGGTAAACATAGCCAGTACGAAATACGTGAAAATATTGCAAGGTTTACTCAATCTACGAGCGGAATCTGGGGGTACCTTGACGTGCAACATTTGATGATTTGATTAACCTTGTACACGGCATTTCACAGCCAGGTAAATAACAAATAAAAAATATCTTTTCAAAATCTAAACCATTGTCGTTAAAATAATTTCTAAACATTGGAAGCCTATTTTTCAATTTATTATTTCTTGTGGGTTTAAATCGCAATGGATATAGCTGATTTTGTTAGCAGTTCTCAGTAAACTCATACCGGATGTCTGTTTAAAATTTCAACGCAATTTGTTCAGCAATTCGGCTGATTTTCAACGTACACACACATACACACACACACGCAGACTAACAGAATGAGAGCCGTTTGAGTTGAATGGAGATCACTCCGTTCACTGCGCTCACTCGTTTAAAAAAACACTTTTTAACATTCTGGATCGTTTTGAAACTTCATATTTCTCCTGGAAAACCGCGCGATGGGGGTTTATTGAATTTGAAATGAATTTAATGCAAGTTCATTAATTCAGATTCATCCCTTTTAAGAAATAACTAATTACGTGTAAAATTAAAATTAATTTAAAAATGTCATTTGTAGCTTTTCAAAAGTCGCGAACTAGCTGATTTAGCAGCTATAAAAAATCCAGTGTCACTCATGTAAGTCATGTCTACCGTGTTTTAAAGAGTTTTGTTACAAAGACGATTCCCTACAAAACCTCGCATTCATCATTGCGCCGAGTCCTCTGTAAGGAAGGGAGCCATATGGTATTGGTGTCGGTTCGCCGGCCACGAAAGCTGCCAATTGCGAGGGGAATTAGAGAAGATGAAGCCTCTGATGATACCAGCATGATAGGCAAGAGTGAGGATACTATAAGTTAGTACACTTCGTTTGGAAAATAAGATTCGGCGGGTCAAAGAACTCAAGCCATTCATGATTCGTGATCAGCAAGTTGGAGCCAATTGTTTGACTTTATGGTAGGTGTTCATCTGTGGTATATTCTCTCATTGAGGGCATTGGTTGGGGGTGGAGGGCACATCTGCCGGCCGTCGTCATGACTCCATTCCAATTTGTATTACTGCAAGAAATAAAATAGGCCTACTTGCAAAAAAATTGGGTCAAATAATTTATGTTTATAGCTTATATAATAATCAAGTTATGATTTGAACGAATCTTTTATTTTAAATTAAATTAAGCAATTTCTATCTTTTTGGAAACAAAACGCTACGAAAGGTAGCCAACTACGAGACGAGAAACATAAAACGTCAAATGTAAAAAAATCTCTGATAATTATTCCGGTAACTAAAAACACTTGTAGCCCCCTATGATAAACCATTGGACACATCATAATCGATCGATAGTAATTCCCAGTCGTCTGTTCTGTAGTCCGAGCCAGTCGCAGATTATTAGGGTACAATACTAAATGGAACATTTCCTGTCTCTAAGTGATGGCAAGACTCCAGTGGCGGAACACCAGCTAGACGGTTCTGCAGTGGCGTACATAACTGCTCTGATCAAGCATCTGATGGAATTGGAATGTTCATAAACAGGCAACTTGACATACTACGCAGCATACTTTTATTTGCCAAATAAGTTAAATAACTAGTTGAAATTTAAATAACAATAGGCTGCTTCGCGACTGTTTTTTCAAGTCGCGTTGATGGATGAGCTTTTTTGGTTGACTATTTCTGTCCAATGATTACTAAGTTTTTTGTATGCTTGGGATCGCATTACTTTTTCAAGTTCCATTGCAAAATTTTATTTTGTTAATTTCGGTTAATATTCATAAAGTACGTAGTATTAATTGCTACGGTAATACCAATTAATAATTGTATGTAAAATATCTCGAGGCCCAAAGACTTGCTTTTTGTACGCATTGTAGGTGATTGCTGTCAAGTTGTTGTTAGTAACTTGTTATTATACCCCTGTAAAAGGCTTATATTAAAATTAAAACCATTATTTCTATGAATTCTGGCTAACTTTTTAAACTTTTTTCTTTCAAAAGGCTTTACATTACCATTACCTAAATGTCCATGTAAAATATGAACGTTGTAGACCCACCCGTTTAGTCAGAATCGGCCCACAATATAACGAAAATATCGCATACAAAATCGGAAAAAATCGTAAAAGTACGATATTCACGAGAAAAATTTATTTGATTGTACCCAAAAACTTGGCAGAAATTTCATAGGTTCCCTCCAATTTTCATCTAGATAGCGTATGCCGTTTGCCCGGTAGAAACTAGAAAGCAAAAAAAAAACACCCGAGCTATTTTTTTCGGAGTAGGTAAGTGAAATTAATGGGCGGCGAGCATAAACCGTCCAACGCGCGTTATCCGGTTTATGCGTGCACGGCCAGCCGTGGTCACGCCGTTCTATAAGACTTCGCTTCGCTCATCCAATCATATGAAACTATGTTTAATAAATAAATAAATTTTATTTAGAGTCTACCCACTCAGTTATATAACTGATTTATTATTTATTATAACTGATGATGATTGTGTTACAGGGTTGCAAGATGAGTGATGAAACTATGTTCTTCTCTTGTGTTACAGGGTTGCAAGATGAGTGATGAAACTATGTTCTTCTCTTGTGTTACAGGGTTGCAAGATGAGCGCGGCGCCGCGGCGAGGCTCGGCGCCCAAGGTCGTGAACGGCGCTCACTCCGATCTTCAATCAAACAGGATCCGACCGATCAAGATCACTGCGGTGGGTGACGGAATGATCGGCAAGACGTGCATGCTGATCACCTACACGACCAAGGAGTTCCCCACAGACTACGTGCCCACAGTGTAAGTGCTTTAGTTTTAGTTTAAGCTTAAGTTCCAAGTCGTTTAAAATATACTCCTACAATATAAAATATGAAGTTCTTATAATATAATCGTCATTTGTGGGTATTCGTTGATTAGTGCTGTTCTTCCTCTAACGTTACCCCGGTTACTCACTGCAAGAGAACAAATCATTGTTATTTGACAACATCGTTATTTTATTGTTTAATTTTCTTAATTTTTATAAATATTGTCTTTTAAAAGTAGGCAGAAGTTCCCACCGGTAAACTCTTAGTCTTAGTCCCGCCCTATGATTGACAAGTAGGCGTACATGCAACACAAGACGTCTGCGTAGGTTCAAAGGCTAAGTGGGAAATGATACAAGTTGTCCCTGCTGCAGATCAGTAATACGTGTCACCCTTCTGGGACCCATCAGGTGGTGGTTACGCCCTTCATCTCCACGGCTACAATCAACTTGGAAACTAGGTGCAGTCAGTACACCATGGTGTGCTGACGACTTGTGGCTAGTGGTGTCAAGCACCCCCCCCCCCCCCCCCACAAAAAGAGTTCCTACGAGCATGCAAGAACACATAAGAAAGTTTCCACTCATTCAATGCTTCTCATTTCAGATTCGACAACTACGCCGACAACATAACCGTGGATGGTCAAGACTTCAACATGACCTTGTGGGACACGGCGGGGCAGGAAGACTACGAGCGGCTGAGGCCTCTTTCCTACCCCAATGTAAGTATAAGCTCGAGGCCACTCTCCTACCCCAATGTAAGTATAAGCTCGAGGCCACTTTCCTACCCCAATGTAAGTATAAGCTCGAGGCCACTTTCCTACCCCAAAGTTCATGTTTGTCTGCAAATGAACAAATCATTTCATTATTATAATTTTTATAAAGTCTATATTTGTGACGGATAATGCAATTCACTAGTGCAAATTTAATAGAGAAGGGAGGAGGGGAAACCCGGTACCGGCACGTAGCCTACTCCTTTCGAAAAGTACCAAGGGAACCAACGGCTTTACGTCCCATCCGAAAGGACGGTGCAACCTTGACAGTCTTAAATGTTCCTCCACTAACTCGGACTGCTGAGCAGACGTTGAGGAGAACGAAGCCGCTACACTAGCTCTCGAACCTTCCATCGTCTCTAGCCAGTGGTATACATGTGTCTCAGGGGAAAGCGGTCACCCAGTCTACCCCTGACCACGCCCGAGGTTGCTTAACTTCGGTGTTCGAGTCGGAACCGCGGCTAAACCAGTGGTTATTTCTGTATACTTTCATAATTATTAATTATTTGAAAACACATCTTACAGGTATACCATGTATGGTAAATTATGTATTATAAATTGTGAACAAATAATACATTGTTGAAGAAAAAAAATATGTAAATACAGTACGCACATTTTATTCTGGAAATAATAATAATAAATTTGTGAACTATACGTCATGTTTCGATCAAATAAATTTAAAAAATTGTAATTCAAAATTCAAAGTTCCTACAAAAGGAACGTGAATGTATTAAAAATGTATGCCTACTCTAAATTAAAACGTATAACCCTCGTGTTTTTCTTACAGACGGATTGCTTCCTGATGTGTTACTCGGTGCAAAGCAGAAGCTCCTACGAGAACATTGTATCTAAGTGGTATCCAGAGATCCGGCACCACTGTCCACATGTACCAATTGTATTAGTAGGTATGTACCGAGAACTTGGGATTTATATCATATAAGTTACCTCTCTTTTATCTTGGGTATTATTACAATAGGCCTACTATATTGACTCAGTAAGGATTGATAAGCTACGGCCAGTTATACCTCATTGCCAGTCCCAGACGTGACTTGATGTAAATGAAGAACATTTAATTGTTATGAAATAAATATACTAACATAATTACGTATTTACTCGATAGTTGGTCACACTGTTGTACTATGTGGGATTGTGTGTATGAGTAGACAAATACCCTGAAATTATGCTTTGAAAGTAATCAAGTTAAAAAAAAAAACTCAACATTACATCAACCTTTTTCCAACGAAGTCCTAGGATGCTGCTAAAATATTACAGAGTTGGTAAGGCTTGTGCAGTGGTAAGTCATTTCAGCACAACTTGTAACTCAATATCAGTAAATTCGTATTATTATGTTTTTATGTGTAGTGTACTCGACGCGATTGGTGGAGGAGCCGGGTTGGACAAAATAAATTACATGCGAATATAGTTTTATGCCAGATTTATGCATTTCAATTTTTAAGTTCAATGTGCGACGTACAATTGGAGAAAATACGTAACTAGAGTCTGTTTTTCTTCGAACTTATACCGCAAGACGTGGACAGTTTCCTTACAATACAGTTTCGATATCCCCGAACTTTAATTTAATGCAACATTGTCCTGTCCCGTTTTCACAGTTGGAACCTAAAATTCGATGCACTACAGTGATAAGTGACCATACATGTGATTGCTATAGTTCACTTTTGTATATCTACACTTGAGTATCCACCCCAATATCAAAACAATCGGTGTGCAATCTATAGCTGTCCAGTTTCAAGCGTCCTGTCGGGTCAAATTTAAAAAAAAAGGTGAAGATGGTGGTTCAGTGACGTATCCAAGGGGGGAAGGAGGCCCCCCCCCTTTTGCCTAAAAAAGTGTGAAAGTGTACGTTTCAATGGGGAATGTAGAATAACTGTTTTATCGCAATACTAAAGGCAATTTATATCATCTGACCAAAAGAGGATTTAAGTAGATACAAAGTTCGTCATTGTGATGCTTAAAACGTACAAACTTTCACCAAAATCACCTCGAAGGAGAATTCTTCCGGGCCGGGGGGTAAGCCCCCCCCACTTAGACTTCAGTACTTTTATGAATTAATTGATAGAAACCCCCCTTTATGAAATCCTGGATACGTGCCACTGTGGGGGTTGCTCTTGCGATATGTTGTTAAATTATTTCCCATTATACACAAAATCAGCAATTAGGCCTAATGTTCATGAAATGATTCTCCTCTCCGTCTGTTCCAGCGACCAAAATCGACCTGCGCGAGAGCGACGAGGTGGACTGTATCACGACAGCGGAGGGCAAGAAGTTGAGACAGAAGATCCGCGCGGCTCGGCTGGTGGAATGTTCGGCCATCAAGGAGCAGGGGCTGCAGGAAGTCTTCCTGGAGGCCATCAGGGTCGTCGTCAAGAAGCCCGAGTCCAAGAAGACGAGGACGTGCAGGATGCTATGAGCGGACACTTCACTCTATACATAATGCTAAGAGCGTACAATACACTCTACGTAATGTTATGAGCGTACAATACACTCTACGTAATGTCATGAGCGGACACTAATGCTATGAGCGTACAGTCTGAGAGCTACTTTAGGTCTCGCTCGCAACGCTCTTTATGCTTCTTTTCTACCAAAGCGGGGTTTACACTGGGAAGCTAGAAATTAAGTCAAAAAGAGCAAGGGAAGAGAAATAATAACTTTTTGAAGCCATCACACAGGAAACTATATGTGTGGCGTTGTACATTCAATGACAACAGAGAGAGCAAGCGCGATCAACCCTCAAATGTCACGTTTCTCTCCACTTCTTTCTTGTTGAGCAGTGTCTGGCAATTGTTGCTCTCCAACTTCTAAGAGTGAAGGCAACGTAAAAAGGACCTTAAGCTAAATGCTATCTCTACTTCAGCAAACTTACTCTTTCTCTTCACTTTTTTGCTTATTTTTCCAACTTTCCAGTGTGAACCCCACTTAAACACCGTTGATCAGGTGCGGTGGAAACACGAAACCAATAGTCATCAGAATCCGGTGTTACCTACTCAATACCCAAACAAATCATTCAGCAATTTTATTAATACCGGTGTTAAGAAAGTCACATCAAGGAGCTAGCCTCACACTGCTCACCAGACTAACTACATATAACACAATATAATTTGAAAGTGGTTAATTCAAAACAGATGATATTCAGAAATAAATAAATATCAGCAAGATAAGTGTTGGAATCAGTACTACAATTTGACTGGGCAGAAGATGACAAATATGTAATGAATTTATAAATACACTGGTCTACATTCTTCTTGAGCCTTGAGGTGTGGGCTTGCAGGATGTCAGCAAGCAGTAAATTTGTACAAATTTTTCTTATTAAACCAATGTAATTTGTGTATTTTTCTCTTTATTTTAAAGCAGATTTGCAAGTTCTTGGTCAGAAATCAAATTCTTTTACCAAACATGTATTCCAGCAAATACGAACTGCTATGCGTAACCGGTTGCTTGTTGGCGGAGTATCGTTGTAATTCTGACACAAAGTGTTGATGAAGACATTAAATCATGATCATGGCTTATGATTGGTCAAACAGTTGGTCTTTGTGAGGCCCCTTTTGATTGACATAAAACTATTTCGAATTGCTTTGTTGTAGCTATATAAACATTTCCATGTGAAATCGAGCTTTTGTGTTGTAAGGTTTCAAACAAATCTATCAATTCTTAGGTAGGCCTAATTACAGATCACAAAGATATATTTAGTTTGTAAAATATGTATCTAAAGTTGATAAGTTTATTTTAAGCGATTCAGTATTCACTTACTGCTAAAAGTAGAACCTCTTGTAATTCAAAATTTTGTTAATTCAAATTAATTTATAGATAAAACTAGTAGTAGTGATGGCCCGAAGTCCCCACACACTTCATTTGAGTACATTAAATTAATTGTGATGTTATTTGAAAATAAAAACTTAGTAGTATTTAATCTCTTTTAGGAATCTTCCGGCTAATTTGAATTATTAAAGAGATTTTACTGTATGAAATAATGAGCAAATGTATAGCATTGCCTACAATATTTTTATATACTAATACAATTCCTACCAAAGACTTTCAATGTGAATTTTAACTGTTTATTTTATTGTATATAAAAGTGTTTATTATTACCTTGTATTACTACACCATGATTAAATAAAAACATGTTGGAAAACAATGACTTTGTAATTAATTGTAAGTGATGCTGGTACAGCATTGTTAAAATAGTGTTGTGCCGCAATTTATGTAAAACAGGACAAACCTAGAATATCCTGATTCCTGAATCCTTTACCATAATAAATATCAATATATCAGGAAACAGTTTCATCAACAAAGAAGCCCTTGTATCTTACTAATCCAGTCCAGGTTCCACTAGATACTTATACTGAGCACACTTCAATTTTAGCTACCACAAGTAAAATAGCTCTGGTGTTTTTTGTTATATTGTTTCTCTGTCTGATCATGGACTTAGAATAGTAACTGGCGCCTTGTAGATCCATGGTCTGATCGTGAAAATCCTACGTTTACCTATAAAAATGTCTCGTGCATCGGCACCGTCCAATCTGTGGTCTGTGGCCTCAGTCAACTAAAAACGTTGTACAGGAGTAAGATGAGATAACTAATTCATCAGTTGACTTGTACACATCAAGACCAGTAAACAACCACATAGGTGAACATAAGAAAACAATAGAAGGGAAGACCAGGATGCCATCAAAATTAAAAGATCATTTCGATGTGTGCAAAGAAAACATCAACTGGGAGGGGGTTAAAATAATTTTAAAAGAAGAGAATGCCGATATAAGAAAGAGAAAAGAAACTGCAGTTATGTCGTGAATTGAAAGTGTATAGTCGGCCAGGCCACACAAGAATTCAGTCCCATATCACGCAATCTAGTCAGGGATGAAGTAGAACACGGGTGGACGCCTCCGGAAACACATTGAGATTACCAGTGTGTCAGTGTCTGACGATGGAAACGGACGTCTCTGAAAATTCACACAAGTAAGTAGAAAAACATAGACCTCGGTTAGTTGTTGGATGAGCGTAGCGAGCGTAGCGAGTGAAGCGAAGATTCCATTTCACTACACTGGAGAAAAAAATCCGGAATGTTTTTTTTTTCTTTTCTTTTCTTTTTTTCTGTATTATTGTGTGTTTGTCAGCACGATTTCGGCTAAACCGATGCTCCAATTGCAATGAAATTTTCTGGAGACCCTCGAAATCTCTGAACTTAGAACTGCCACGTTTTTGAGCGCAATCGAAAAATTATTTCTTATGAAAATCGCAATTTTACGATTTTTTTAAATTTTTTTAAAAATTTCTTCGACTTATACCTACATGCTTTATCCGATTTTAATGAGTTATTCACAGAACCATAATTTTATGAATTGATATATTCGTGTGAAATTTGAGCGCAATCGAATAATTATTTCTTATGAATCGCAATCGCAATTTTACGATTTAAAAAAAAATTACGATTAATTAAAAAAATTAAAAAATTAAAGTTTATTTTTTATATAATTTAAATTAATTTAAAAAAAATCTTCAACTTAGTAATGATTTTTTCACAGAACAACAGAAAATCCGCATAACACATGGCAGCTCAATACACCAATTACGCTCATCCAACAACGCGGCGGGACTTAAGCGTTTTCCTAGTTTAGTACAATCGTCCAATAAATATATCCGGGTCAAATAGCTTCCGAAATTAATATAATAATACAAATTTGTTTCATCGCCATACGAGAGATATCCGTTGTATATCTCTCGGGAAAGACTAAAATTGTCTAGGAAATCGTATGTCCGCCGTTGTACATACAACATAATATGTTTTGCCAATGAAAAAAGTAAAGCTCAAACAAATTTTACAAATAAATGTGGAATGTTTAATTCTTTTTAGAATAAAGAATTAATTTAGTGTTTTAGTCACCTGTTTTGTGGAGGCTCGAGTTGCTTGCTGACATAAAATCGAAGTATTAATTTTCTTGCCTAGCAAATAATAAAAGGTAATATCACAGTAGTGCTAATATGTTATTGGATGAGCGCAGCGAGCGAAGCGAAGATTCCATTCTACTACACTGGAGAGAAAAAATCCGGAATGTTTTTTTTTCTTCTTTCTTTCTTTCTTTCTTTCTGTTTGTATTTTTGTGCAGCTAAACCGATACTCCAATTGCGATGAAATTTTCTGGAGGCCTTCGAAATCTCTGAACGTAGAACCATTGAGTATATAACCATCCTTAGACTCAAAGGTAGAACTGCCACGTTTTTGAGCGCAATCAAAAAATTATTTCTAATGAAAATTGCAATTTTACGAATTTTTCCGATTTTTTATAAATTTCTTCGACTTATAACACCGACATGCTTTATCCGATTGTAATGATTTTTTCACAGAACACTAATTTATAAATTAAGATATTGTGTGAAATTTGAGCGCAATCAAAAAATTATTTCTTATGAAAATCGCAATTTTACGCAATTTTTTCGTTTTAAAAAAAAAATCTTCGACTTAACCACATGTTTTATCCGATTGTAATGATATTATTTTAGAACCTTAATTTTATGAATTAATATATTTATGTGAAATTTTAGCGCAATCGAATAATTATTTTTCATGAAAATTGCAATTTTACGCTTTTTAGTTTTTTTTTTTTAAAATTACGCTCATCCAACAACGCGCCTGAAAACGCGTTTACGAAGCTTCCTAGTAAATAAGCTAATTAAACTACAACTAGTACAAAACCACCGTAACGCGCTCTGTAAATTTCCAATGGGATGCTAATCGATGACAGATATGGATGGTTGTTTCAAAATCCCGCGCTTTCGTTGATGTACAAAATGAAGGTGGCTGTGAACCATCGGTTTTCCGCGTCACATGTTCAGAGAAGGCAGTGGAAGATTTGTCATGGTGGACGGAAGCAACAAAGTTTCTGTAGGGGAACTTTAAAGTAGGTTTTAATTGTGAATACACTCTTCTAAAGTGCGTTTTCTGTCTATATCCACGAAGAAGAATGACCACGATAACTTCTCCGTCAGTTGAATTAAGTTCCTACCGGGATCAACACTTTAAAGTAAGTAATATGTCGCTGCGGTGCTTTGACCCAGTCTGCTTTAACCTAACATTTGAATTGAATCCAACATGAAACGAAAAAGTTCAGCTAAGTTTTGTAGGCCTAGGCAATAGGGGATTTCAGATGCTGTGTCTTGTTCTACACATATGATACAATAGGCTTAAGCCTAGCCAGAATGAATGAATTCATCCAGGCTAGGCTAGGCCTACCTACTAGAGCTAGGGGCCTACGCCTAGCCTAGGCCTACTAGGCCCCTTGGCCCCTTGGCCTAGGGCCAGAGGCTAGGCTAGCCCTACTTTACAGGTCTAGGGTAGGCCTAGGCCTAGCCCCACTTTCAAATAAGAACATAAATAAGTCTAAAACCAAAATGGTAATTAATTATTGAGGAGTCGGTAGGCCTAGGCCTTGGACGTTTCTGAATAGTGAAAACCTTAGGTCTTGGTCTCGATTTACGTCACGAATTACGTCACCAATCACCCAGTTTCATCCGTGACGTCACAAGTATCTCCGAATAGTCACGCGCACAATCAAGACTGATTGAAATGAAGTATTAAGAATAAGAATCGAAAGTGCACACTCGATTCAGGTCTTGATCATGGCGGACATTATTGACGTGTATTTACATACCGTTTCCATATCAAATTTGATTCTGTAGGCCTACTCTTTATTTTAATATTATTAATAACATTTAATAACTTAGGCCCTACTTGGCTACTCAACGTGATTTGGAAGTGTTTTATTTCGATCATCTCCCGAGGCCGCCATGTTTTAGTAATTAGAATGAGACTAGTGTGGTAAATTCAACGAGACCAAGATCAAGTAATGAGACTAAGTAATAAGTAGGCTAGACCAAGGCCTAATATGACCAAGTAATGAGACCAAGAACAGAATTCAGAAACGTCCTTAGCCTAGGCTTATCGTTGGTAGGCCTACGCCTAAAATTCAAGAAGGTAATTATGCCGAACACGGTTTTCCGAGAAAAAAGATGAAAAAATTTACTTACCATATTCCAGTGTGTGTAATTAATGTTCCTTAATTCATTTTCAGGTACCGCATTATGGTTTTTAATTTTGTAAACAATGTTTTTCATCTTTTCACTAGTGGAAATTGAGCCGTCATTTGTGCGTCCACATACTACATCGCCATGTTGATTTGGAAAGCGTGATCTCCTCTGACACGTCTCTACCGCTGCGTACGCAGCGTAAAAAAGTATTTTTGTTTCAAATCGCGACGTTAAAGGTTAAAAAAGGTATTTTTGTTTAAAATAGCGACGTTAAAGGTTAAAAAAGGTATTTTGGTTTAAAATAGCGACGTTAAAGGTTTTGAAGGTTTGTTTTATTAGTAGCATAAGCATGAACATACAGTGACAGCACAATTTCTAAAAATACCTTTTTTAACCCTTAACGTCGCTATTTTAAACAAAAATACCTTTTTTAACCTTTAACGTCGCTATTTTAAACAAAAATAGTCTCTTACGCTGCGTACGCAGCGGAAGAGACGTAGCGGAGGAGATAGCGCTTTCCAAACCAGTATGGCGGCCTACGTACAGTACGTACAGTGACAGCACAATTTACACAGGTAAAAAGACGAAAAACATTAGTAACAGTGAAAAGATCGTAATGCGGTAGCTGAAAATGAATTAGGGATTATCAATTACACATACTGTGAAAAGCTGGAAACATTTTATGCATTTTTTCTCGGAAAACCGTGTTCGGCATAATTACCTTCAAGAAAATTCACAACATGGGTAGGCGGCACTTCTTCGGTTGGGGTGAGCCAACTTTTTAACACTGATTTTAGGGGAAAAGCATAGCCTAGGGCAGGGGGGGGGGGGCGAAAGCGCGTATGTTGGTAATATTGTAAAACGAAGTGGCTATTTAATCTTCCCCGGGACTGGCGGCAACCTGACTCTAATCTTGTGTTTGTTGATGCAAAATTATCATTTGATGCAACACAAGGTTTTTTGAAAGTCCTTTATATTGAAAATAGAAACATTTCAGGTTTATGTATTTTATTTGCTTCAATTTCCTTCATGACTGCGTAGAAAGACGGCAACATGAATCCCATAAGCCCCTCCCCCTCCCCATCTTCTTCAGGCCTTTTGGTGCAGTAACACGATTTCGACTAATCTAGGCCATGTTTAGGCCTACATGCGATTGCTTTGATGCAGATTTTGGGTCAAGTCAATTCTAAAACACATTTTGGTTAGAGCAAAGGCCTATTAGAGAATTTGATATCATAAATTATGCCTGAAAACACAGGCCACAGTCTCGAAAGTAATGAATCCTACAAATAGATTCGCGCTACTGTAGGCTATGTAGGACGGGAGCAATAACACCCTAATGTTTACGTCTAGGCTGGCCGCCTATGGCGTCCACGGAGCAATTTCATCTGTAGGCATAGAATTAAAGGTACGAAACTTGTCCTTAGCTTCGGTTTAGTGGTTAAAATCTTCCGTAGGCCTAGGCTTAATTCTACGGCTAAACTCTACCGCCGTTCCCGTAGCTACGGTTAAAATAGCATGGTTAAATTTCCGGTACCGTAGTATGCCTACAGTCTACGGTTAAATACCCACAGCAATTGTAAAACATATATGCGCTTCGTGCCTCCCCCCCTCCCCCAACCTATGCTTTTCCCAGTTGGCGCACCCCAACCGAAGAAGTACCGGCTACCGGTAGTAGTTTTCGTGTATTTAGGCTTTTGCTCTAGATAGCAAAAATGTGTTTTAGAATTGAACTAGAGAATCTGCATCAAACATCGAAGCAAGATCGCATGTAAGCCTAGACATGGCCTAGACATAATTCAAAATCGTGTTAGGCCTAGCTACTTTGGAAAAGTCTAGCAGGCCTAGGTAACCCAGGCCTCAAGACGATAAGGAGTTTGAGGAGCTTAGGTGTACGCAATTGGTTGATTTCATATGGAACGACCCTTTTGCGGTGGACTTGAATGAAATGTTTTTTCATTTTGAATAGTCGACGTTGGCGCTGGCCTTACTAGGTCTAGGCCTACATCCTAAATCGTTTCAATGGTTTAATTGATTTAAATTGTTAATTTTGTTGGGTGTACTCGAGGACGAGAAACTCTGTAGGTAGTCTGTACCTGTCTTGTAGTTGTTGGTCACACTACCCTCCTGGTCTATAAATTACCTACCTGTGGCCAGACGTGTACGTTGTAATTATGATTATGTTTCCAGGGGTCGCGCGGTGAGCAAGAACGCCAACTTAGAGTAACATGTACAATGTACGTAGGAAATCTATCATTCTACACGACTGAAGAGCAATTGTACGAATTGTTCTCGAAATGCGGTGATGTGAAGAGAATCGTCATGGGACTAGACAAGTAAGATTTTAGTTCTTAAGAACCTGGCCGTAGGGCTGTGCAAATTAGTAAAAATGCCTCCCCGGGTAGGCCTACCCAACGATCTTACGGCCGGGTACCCGAAATTACGAAATTTTAAGATTTTTTAACTAGGCCTATTGTCACAAAATTTTTTTTTGTGAAGTTTGTCAATTGCAATTGTTTACTTTAGGCTAGGTATATATTAACAGGTCGTCACTTTTAACACTCGTTCAGTCGTACATGAACTTGTTGACGGCCTCGGGCGCCAGAGATGCTCATTTCTAATGTCCAGCTGTTGAAAACGCACTTTCAGAAGGAATTCATATTGCCGTGTGCAAAAATATCTCCGCCAGTCACTTATCGGCCGATTAATAATAATATGATATGATGATATGATGATGATGATGTGTTGGTGATGTCACTACCTCGAGCTTGATACATACAAAATACAAGTAGGCCTACTTATTAAGAATCACTTACTGCAGCTGATGCACGCTGAGGAGTGAAAACCTGACTGGCGGCGCCGTTAATTGAGAGGGATTTGAGACGAAAAACGGTGAAACAAGTACCCGACGACTCATTTCATTAGGCCTACCTGGGCTATTACCTCAACGGGCAGGTACCCGTTTGACACAGCCCTACCTGGCCGGCGTAATTTCCTTGTGGAAAAGTAAGTTTATGTTGATTGCAGGGGAGGGTTTAGGCCTAGCGCTCAGAGGTCCTAGGTATTTGATGCAAAATTTTCATGGTCTATGTTCCACAATAGCCACGTTGATGGTTGAGCTTTTTCGATGAACTATTTCTTTCCCTTTATTACGGTGTCATATTTCGATTGTGTATCATGTATGTGAACCATATCGGCCTTCAACAATGCGAGGCAACTGACTGTAGGCCTTCCCAGGGTTGGGTAAAGTCACGTCAAAAAAAAGGATTATAGAGGCCTATGTCAAATATTGGCGTCGAAAATTAAATACCGGTACATAGGCCTTAAGTAATATAGCCTTCTAGGCCTATTATTGTTTAATTCAAATATTCCAGCCTTATTTTCATCAACTCTAAAATCAATCAACTCAACATTAGGCCTATAATTTGATTTTTGAAGCACATGTTTGTACATATAACAAGACAAGCTGCGTAGATGAAAGTGCCCGTGTACTCCGCCCCACCCGACTGCCGTCAATAAACAGCACCCTGCTATATGACCTTAAATTGTCGCCCGAAAGCACTTGCGAATATTCCGCACAGGGGTCATTCCATTGAAAGTCATCCAGGATGGGTTGCTGACCCATCCTGGATATTTTTTAAATTTTTACCTTTTACTTTCACATGACATGCAAACTCTAAAAACGAATATTTCTGATTTTTATCTCACTTCATTTAGGACCTACTGGCCTTCAAAGTTGGTTCGATGTAGCAAAAAGCGCCGATTTTGAGTTTTGCGTTAAAACCTGTAGGCCTACGGTAGGCCCTATGCCTATTCATTCCAAAACATATTTGGTCGATTACCACATATTTGAACTTATTTTATTCCCTAAAGCCTGTTCTTTCAAACAAATACTATAATTTTTGTTAGTTTACATGGTAGCCATCTTAGTTTTATTAAAGGTCTAACTCTAAGTTTGAGTTCATCTTATGCATCAAGATTTTTTTTTTTGTGCAAAGTTGGCCTCTTTAGCCATTCTTCTGTCTTGCTAATATAAGACTGCCTCCTTTTCTATCCTGCTCAGTTCATCGGACAGGGAGTCAATGTCACACTTGAGGGCGGCGCATCTAAAGAGATGCGCTCTGTCTTGGTCTTCTAAATTAGGTACAAAGTTTACAGGTGGCTGGTTCGTTGGTAATGTTAAAACGGTGCAGGTGGTGTTGCAAGACGTCTGACCGGCTGCAAGCCGGAAATGGGCGGTGGCCGTCTTTCTTGACCAGTCTTTGTCTGGCCCTTTCTTGAACAGTAGGCCTATAACTAGCCTAGTTTAGTTAGTAGGTTTAGTAAGTTAATAATTGAGATAAGAATCTACATTTGTTATTAGTTATATTGTGCTCAAAGAAGAATGGCTGAAGCCATGCACAAGTAGGCCTACTTTGTATTTGTGTGGTGTCAGTCATTCAATCAGGTAATTGAATCTTTGTAGGCCTAGGCTACTATATCCTTGTAGTGGGCTACTCAAGCCTAATAAATTGAATTGATGTAGTGTGAATGAGTACTGAGAGATGTGAGAGAGTTCTGAGAGATGTGAGTAAGAGAGAGAAAGAACATTACCTTGTTGTTGTTTGTCGCCAGATATAAGAAGACTCCGTGCGGTTTCTGCTTCATGGAGTACTACAACCGAGCAGACGCAGAGAACTGCATGCGCTACATCAACGGCACGCGGCTCGACGACAGGATCATCCGTACGGACTGGGACGCGGGCTTTGTCGAGGGCAGACAGTACGGTCGTGGCAAGACCGGGGGACAGGTAGGAGACACGAGACTCTGCGCTAAACTAACTTACGAGACCTGCGTTTAGATTGAACTGCAATTACCCTCGTTGGTGTGTAGTTGGATGAGCGAAGCGAAGACTTCAATTTCACTGACCCCCTCCAAAAATATTAGCTGTTTTTTTTTAATTTTAAATTTTTGTCTGTTTGTGCTCTTCCGGGCAAACGGCATATGCAATCTTGATGAAAATTTGTGGGGACCTTCGAAACCTCTGAACTTAGACTAGCCACGTTTTTGGGTACAATCGGTCAAATAGGTAGGGCCTTTCTTATGATTATTGTAGGTACTTTTAACGATTTTTCCAATTTTTATTTGGCTGATATTTGGCTAATGGCTTACTACTCCGATCTAGATGAAACTTTATGGGAACATTTAAAATCACTGAAATTATATATACCTATGTTATGATTTTAGAGACATGTGAAGAAATATTTCTCATAGGAATCATACTTTTAACGATTTTAACCCTGGTTTTTAATACAATATTTTCGTGATATTTGGGTTGATTCTGACTGAACGGGTGGGGCTACAAGGTTCATATTTTACATTGACATAAAGATGATGGTGATTGGTGATGTAGCCCTAGTGCCTTTTCAAAGAAAAAGTTGATAAAGTTGATCAAAATTCATAGAAATAAAGGTTTTAATATATAAGCCTTTTACATGTGTATAATTAACCAGTAGCCTAATATCAAGTAACTATGGAGAAAAGTAATGAGATCCCACTTAAAAGCGTAATCATTGGACATAAATATTAAAAAAAGCTCACCAATCAACACGTCTGGAAAAGCATTCGCGAAGCGGCTTAGTATGCACAGTAAGCGCTGTAGAGCACCTTCTTGATGATTGTGGCTTAGGTTAGGATGATGATGGCTTAGGATCATGGTTTAAATTTGCATATCTCCTTATAAGGGCACTTAAGGCTATTCGACCGCGTGTTTCTATTTTCTCAAATATGCTTCCAAGTTAAAATATAGTGAATGGCTTTGAAACCGTTTCTTTTAGAAAATCAAAACTATTTTTTACAAATTTTTCTGATCAGGCACACGGCAAATATTGCCTCTTCAAAATAATTTCAAATTTCAATTTGCCTAAGCACACCATTCAACATAGGCAGTTGTGTTTTTGTGACATTAATTTTCAACTGGTTTTCTAGAGACTGACTTGAGAGAAAAGCTTTTTTTAACCATTGTTTTTCTTGCGAAGTTTTTTGTTTGCCGGTAAAAATCGGTACAAAATACCACCAAATAAATAAATTTGCAGGAAAGACAATTGTAAAAAAAATCTTTTTTCTCTCAGTCAGCCTCAAAACCAGTGAGGGGTGTGCGCGTCGTGTGCTTGGACGAGTTGAAGCTTGAAATTATTTTGAAGAGGCGATATTTGCCGTGTGTCTGATCAGAAAAATTTGTAAAAAATACTAGTTTTTATTTTCTGATAGAGCTAGGTTTCAAAGCTATTCACTATATTTTGACACAAGTGGTGGCATATATATATATATCAAACACCCTTTTCCAACATTCGTCGGGTCGGGGGGTGACGAGTCACCAGTTTCTCGGGCTATCTTCTAGTGCTTGCTAGCCAGGCTCAGCACCCCTCATCTTCTTCCTCGTTTTCTTCCATAACCGGCATTTCTAATAATTCTCTCCACTTCTTCCTGTCCTCCCAGAGTCTTTCTTCATTAACCCTATCCCATGTTTTCCCTCTTTCTTCGACGCTTCGCGTTATTTGGTCCCGCCATCTATCTCTTGGCCGGCCAACTCTTCGTACTCCCCCACATGTACGTTCAAATTCTCGTCTTGGGATTCTGTCTTCATTCTTCTTACATGTCCATACCACATGAGTTTCTCTTCTTATTTTATCTCCTAATGTACACCCTAATTTGTTTCTTGTTGTTATGCTTCGTACCTTGTCTAGTTTTGTTATGCCCACCGCACTTCTTAGGAATTTCATCTCTGCTGCTTGCAGTCTGCTCTCTTCCTTTCCTCCTATTGTCCATGTCACTGATGCATATGACAAAATTGGGAGAAAGTACATTTTGTATAATATCATTTTACATCTGTTTGATATTTCTTCTTTCCATAGTAGTTTTCGTACGCTTTGGTAGAATTTGTGTGCTAGTATGATTCTTCTTGATATTTCTGCTGTTATTTTGGCATCCTTTGTCAGAATACTTCCCAGGTATTTGAATTCTTCTGCAATTGACAGCTCTTCTCCACGTAGTGTTACTTTTTTCTGGTTCGGTTAAATTTTCTTGGTTACTATTAACATCTCACTCTTTTCAATACTTATTTTCATGTTAAATTCCTGTGTTTCCTCATTCCACTTATCTATACTTTCCTGGACTTCTTCAATGGAATCTCCCCATCTCACTATATTGTCGGCAAATATCATCGTCTTGACATTTTTGCTTTCGGTTGGTTCTACTTTTCTTAGTATGGCATCCATTACAATGGCGAACAGTGTAGGAGACATCACACTGCCTTGTCGTAGACCACTGTTTATTTCGAACCAGGTCGTTCTACCCAGTGGTGTTTGTACGCAGCTCTTGCTTATGGCATATGTACTTTGGATTCTTGCCACTAGACTCTTTTCCACTCCTGTAGCTTTAAGGCATTCCCATACTTTAGCTCTTGGGGCACTGTCATATGCCTTTTCTAGGTCCAGGAAGACCATATACATTTCTTCTCCTTGTTCCCATTTTTTTTCCATGATTTGTCTGAGTGCAAATATAAGGTCAATGGTTGAGCGGCCAGCTCTAAACCCATATTGTTCCTCTCTCATATTTGGCTCAACTTGTTGTCGTAGTCTCCGATCCAGTATTTTCTCGTATATTTTTGCACATTGGCTCATCAGGGTGATTCCTCGATAGTTTCCACATTTCTTCTTATCCCCTTTCTTGAAGGTTGGTACTATGATTCCCTTCCCCCAGTCTCTGGCACCTTCTTATTTCTCCATGCTGCACTGATAACTCTCCACATCCAGTCTATGCCCGTCTCCCCCGCTGCCTTAATCATCTCTACTACTATTTCGTCTTCTCCTGATGCTTTTCCATTTTTCATGTATTTTACTGCTTCGGCTACTTCCTGTCTAGATATTGCATTGTTTGTAGTTTCTTCAATTGTTTCCTCATTGGTACTTGTGTCGTTTTCTTATGTTGGATCCGTTTCTTGGGTTTGGTTAGGATTATTATCAGTATGCTTAGTCATATTTAGTAACTTTTGAAAGTAGTTTTTCCACATGTTTTTCACTTTGTTTGGGTCAGTAACAAGTGTTCCAGTGTTATCGGTCAAATATCTTGTCATATCTCCTTTATTTCTTTTGTTTCTCACAAGTCCATACATTAGTTTTTTTATTTGCATCAAAGTCCCTCTCTAACTTGTCTGCAAATATTTCCATAGTACTTTTCTTTTCTTCCATTACTATTTTCTTAGCTTCATTTTTGTATCTTCTATATTTGTCTTCATTATCTTTAGACCTGTTCTGATCCTTTTCTTTTCTGGCTACATTTTTACGTTTCACAGCTTTCTTCACTCTTTCATTCCACCACACGGTTTCCTTTTCCTTCCTTTTACCCCCTGCTCTCCCACATATTTCTTCCGCACTACTGACAAATGCTGATTTTAGTAGCTTCCATTCCTCGTCTACTGATTTCAGATCTTGTTCTGGGTATTTATCCTCTATCAGTCTCCTGAAGGCCAGCATGGCAGTCTCCTCTTGTATTTTCCATATCTTGATTTTTGGTATTTTCATCCTGGGATAACTACCATGGGTTTGGTTCATGGTGTCCACTCTTATACAGCTTACTAGTAGTCGATGAACTCCATCTAACGATACACTTGGGATTACTTTTACATCCGTGACTTCTTTGATTACGTCGTTGCTTATAATTATATAGTCGATCACAGACTCCGATGCGCCATCCCAGGAGTACCGTGTTATTTGCTGTTCTTTTTTCTTCATGAACCAGCTATTTGCTACTCTCAGGCCACTCCTCGCACACATATGTAGCAGGTTCTCTCCTTCTTTATTTCTTGGTCCGTATCCATGGGCCCCTAGGACTTCTTCAAAGCCTTTTCTCTCCTTTCTCGGTTATACTTTCTTCTAGTTGTTTTAGCCATGCCTCTTTCTCGGTTATACTTTCTTCTAGTTGTTTTAGCCATGCCTCTTTTTCGGCCATTGCTATTCCTACTTGGGGTGCATAGCATTGGATAATCTCTAAGCTTGCTTTGTTCACTTGTATTTTTATTTTCATCAGTCTGTCACTTATATTGTCTGTGTGTGTAATATGTTCTTTCCACTCAGGGCTGATTATGTAACCCACTCCATTTTTGCCTTCATTTGCTCCCGACCACATTAGCTTGTAACCTCCTCTCAGTTCCTTAGTCCCCACCCCCTTCCACTTTGTTTCACTCAGTCCTAATATATCCAGTTTTTTTTGCTATCATTACATCCACTAGTTCTTCGATTTTCTCATTCAAAGTGATAATGTTTAGGGTTCCTATTTTCATCCTTGTAAGTTTACCGGTACTGAGATTACATCTATTTCTTCGGGTCTAGTGTCCCGTCCTTCCCTTGTATAATCGTTTGATTTTTTAATATTTTCTTCTTGTTCTCCACACCCACCTTGTGTGAAAATCCTTCTTTTCTAGGTATGTTTGTGTGTTTTGACATGGTTGTACTTGTGCGCCTATTGTATGGTCTTTTTCGTTAATCCGCATTATGTTACTTATGTACCTCCTTGTTCGTGTCCCCATTTGTGCTTCTCTCTTCCAGTTTTCGTTTATTCCTTCAAATCCTGACATGTCTATGAACATTACATTTTCTTTCTCACAAATGGTTTTTATTTGGATGTTTGCACTGGTTCCTGTCCATGTAGTGAGGCCAGACATAGTTATTTGTGCCCCTTAAACTTCTGTTTTGTTGTTGATAGTAGGTCCTGTACCTGTGTCATTATTTGCTCTCTGTTGTCCAGCCCAACTCTTTCTGCATTTCCCACTTGTATGGCCACTATTGCCACTTTTTCTTCACCATATTCTTGGATTTTCTGTTGTAATTCCTTTATTTTGATGCCTGGGTAAGCTCTGGCTCTGTATCCATCTTCTGTGCAGAATTCTCCTGCCGTTCTTCCCCATATGTCACCTATCAGTAACGCGTGGTAGGCCTATCCTTTTCTAGGTCCAGGCCTACTCCTTGTTCTTGGTTTAGTACCGGTACCGCTGTCCCTTTGCCTAAGCCTAGGCCTGGCCCCTGTTTTTGGTCTCGTACCTGTACCGCTGGCCCTTTGTCTAGGCCTAGGCTTGGTCCCTGTTTTTGGTCTAGTACCGGCTCTGGTCTGTCCCCTAGGCCTTTCATAGGCTCTTGGGCTCCATCGAGCTGCAGGCCTAGGTCTATATCAGTTTCTGGCTGATCTAGGCCTAGGCGTATTTTGTCTCGCCAACCGAGAATTACCTCGGCCCTCTCGGTTAACTTCATCACTTCTACGCACTTTGTGCTGTAGCACTGATTTAGGGACACCGCATCCATTCTCATTTTTTGTTTATAAATATTCCTCTGTGTCTCCTTCTCTTGTTCCCGTCTTCCTTCAGCCTCCTTCTTTAACATTTCCCACAGTTCTCGTCTTCCTTCAGTCTCCTTCTTCACCATTTCTCTTAGTTCTTTGTTTTGGTTTTCCAATGACTTCATGTTAATATACATTTCCACCTCCCACATTTTTCGGTCGGACAGGATCTCATTGAGCTCATCTTCACTCTTCTTTAGTTTCAGAATCTCTTCTCTCATGTAGTTTATTTGGTTTACCATTTCAGCTTTCCAATTTATATCATTGTCTAGCTCTAGCCTACCTTGTTGGCCTAGGCCTATCTTGTTTAGGCCTAGGCTAGGCTTTGTGATGTCTTCCCTAACCTCACTTTTCTCGCACCCACATTTCCAGTCACTTTTCTTTTTCATACTATAGTCCTTCTTTTCCACTCCGGCACATGTAAAATGGGCCCAAATCTTGCACTTTACACACTGTATCCCCACCTTCACTACTTTTTCACATCCCCAGCATTTTGCACCGTTTTTTTTCACTTTTAGTCCATTCCCCAAAGTACCTTCATTCACCTTGTCCACCATCTTGTCTTTTGTGTGGTTGTTCAAGTGGTGGCATATTTGGGAAAATTAAAAAAACGCGGTCGAATAGCCTTAAAAAAACACCTTCGTCGACCTCCAGCGGATGGGGCTTCACCCGGGTCCCGGACTGCCTCGTCAGCCTCTTGGCGAGTGAACTTGGAACCTGGCGAATCGATTACCGGTACCTCCCGATTTTTCGATGGTTGAACTTTATCCTAATGAAGTAGGCCTAGTTAAGGTGGAATAGATTCGGCAGCGATAACATGATTTAATAAATCTAAGGTCGACAGGGAAATAAGAGCGAATGGCCAATAAGAGCGACTAAATAAGAGCGACAGGCCAATAAGAGCGAAAGACCAAAAAGAGCGACAGGCCAATAAGAGCGACTGGCCAATAAGAGCGACAGGCCAATAAGAGCGACAGGCTAAAATGATCAAAATGACCAAAATGAAAACATAAGCGACTTTTTGGATGAGCAAAGCAAAGACTTCAATTCACTGACCCCCCAAAAAATTTAGCTAGGGAGTTTTTTGTTTTTTGTTTGTATTTTTGTCTGTTTGTTCGCCCTCTACCGGGCGAACGGCATATGCGATCTTGATGAAAATTTGAGGGGACCTTTGAAATCTCTGAATTTAGACTTGCTACCAAAAAGACCTGTCGCTCTTTTCGGACTGTCGCTCTTATTGGCCTGTCGCTCTTATTGGTCTTTCGCTCTTATTGGTCTGTCGCTCTTATTGGCCTGTCGCTCTTATTGGCCTGTCGCTCTTATTGGTCTGTCGCTCTTATTTATTTATTTATTATTTATTTAATGTCTATCCTATTCAGTTATAAAAACTGATTTACAAAGGAGGACAACTAAATAAATCTAATTACATAGATGCAGAAACAACAATTAACTACATTTTCATAAATATTTGAAATAGCAGCATTACAACAATGCATTTAACACAAGAATTTTGGTAACAAATTAAATGATATTATATATGCAATTAATGAATGAATCAAATATAAAAAAGGGTGGAGAATGAAAAGAAAAGAAAAGAAAAGAAAAGAAAAACATTAAAAAAGAAAAACGAAAAGAAAAAAACTGATTTATTAGACGATCCCACTCAAACGAATATGAGGTTTGCCAAAAATCAGGAACAGCAAATCAGGGAGTATAATCAAACTTTCGCGGAAGAAACCACCGAACGCAAAATCTTTATTCTTATGTTCAATCTTCATTTTTGTGTTCAAATCTTGACTCATACATATAATTATATCAGATATATAATTACGTGTATTTAAAATTGTTCATGTCAAACTGATCACAGCAATGGTACAGGACACCTAGGCCTAACTCAAGTTGCAAGCTCCATCAGTGGGCGGCAACCAGGCAATCTAGGCAGAAAAATATAATTGAAAACACATTGTTTATATCATAATCAAAGCAATAATGAACAAACAAAGAGAAAAGCAAAATCATTAACAAGAACTTTTGAAGGTAAATTAACATTACACGAACACACAGACAATAACCTACAAATAAATAGTAAAAATCAATTTTTTGCTCTTTGATTCATCTAGGTGCCCGTTAGGGCGCCGCAGCCAAGCCGCGGTGCGCTACACACTCAAGCACCTTATACACCAAGCAGAGTTGGGGTGATTTCGAGGTGTTACCCAGCCGTCATGTAACGTGATGTGAACTTGAAAACTATCACAATCGAGGGGATTTAGGTACCTGACAACACATGCCAAATTTTATTGGGGTACGATTATTCCTTCTTGGTGAAAAAATGGCTTGAAACATGCTCAAAATCACTTTAAGGATGTTAGCTACTGCCTACTACTGCCTACTACTGCCTACTACTGCCTACTACTGCCTACTACTGCTCACATCTAATACGTCGGCCCGCGATTCTGACCAGACGGGTGGGACTACAATGTTCATATTTTACATGGACATTAAGGTTATAGAAATATAGTCTCTTTTGAAAAAAAAAGTTGAAAAAGTTTGTTGGAAGGCTTCCAAATAAAGGTTTTAAAATAAGCCTTAAACACTTGGCATACAATCAACAAGTAACCATAGTTACTTGACACTTGTTGACGGTACAAGCAGAGTTAGGCGGGAAAGTGCGATACGTAAACAAATGGCGGACATTAAAAATTTTTCTTCTTTGTGTGGAACGAGAAAAGGTGTCATTATACTCTCATAAAACAAATCAGGAACCGTCCCTGGCCTAGGCCCAGATGTAGAAAATTATTTATAATACAACAGTGTAGGTCTAAAGTTCCATTAGGCTAAAGGACTAGATAAATAAATACTTACATTACATGTTTGACAAGCCTAGCCAACCCTAGACCAGCACAACCAATTGTTCTGACAAACTTCCCGCACAAATAACTAGTTTTGATTACTAAAAGCCTAATTCAGATAACCAATAGTATGATTGTCCACCTAGGATTTACAAAAATGTTCGGAAATAATACACATATTCTTTTATTTTAGCCATATTTATAGTCATGATCAAAGTCAGCTTGCTGCTACACACAATGTCAAAGCGAGGTGTCGAATATTAGCGTGCTCATCTGTTTGTTTACATAATTGCAACAATAAAATCATTTCATGCAACTCGTCTTTCGATTGGCCCACGTTTATGAAGGCACTGCCATCTAGAATAAATATAGAACGTTTTTCGAGCTCTTTGGTACGCAAATCTTTTTAAAGTGTCTGGATTTCGTGAACCGTACCCCACGTGAATAACAGCAATACTCTTTTTACTCACAACCCATGACGTTTTCTACGATACCGTTCAGAATACCAATTTCTTCGAAAACGAAAACGACTTCGTTTTCAAATTGCGTTTTCAACTCATCTCCCACGAACTCAAGAATTGGGGTCCAGTCCTTTTACCGTCGTTATACCATGGTTATATCACCTATACCCAGGATGTACATGAATCCGGGTCTAGATATTTTACATCCTATTGTCTATTGTTATTGCTAATACCATAGAAATTAAATCAACTTTGATAAAATTATTATATTTCAACAAATAATTTTACAATGGAACTTGAAAAAGTAATGAGATCACACACATAAAAAAACTTGTAGAAATACAGCCAAAAACCCTTTCACACTCAAAAGAAATGAGATCTTAAAAAAGGGCCAAGCTCATCTGCCCTTCCCACATTTGCGCATTCTTAATTCATAAACGTACAGTGTCCCATAACAGCATCCTCGAAAAGCTTGGCAAAATAAAATTTGCATGTTATAACGTTTAAATTAATTAGAAAAAAGAACTTGGTTGAACTATTACGTTTAAATTAATAATCGCAAATTCTATTTTGCCAAGCTTTTCGAGGATGCTGTTATGGGACACGGTACGTTTATGAATTAAGAATGCGCAAATGTGGAAGGGCAGATGAGCTTGGCCCTTTTTTAAGATCTCATTTCTTTTGAGTGTGTAAGGTTTGGCTGTATTTCTACAAGTTTTTGTTATGTTTATCATTACTTCAATTTTACTTTTAAATTGTACAATTCCTAGATTAGTAAACTGGCTTCTAATATCATAAGAAAAAGAATTCCAATAGGATACGCCTCTGTACATAAATGACTTTCTAAATGCTTCAGAATTTAATCTAGGAACTTCCAATGAGTTTATTAAAGTAGAATTTCTATCACGATCAACAAAATTTAAAAATATTGTGTAGAATACCTAAAAACATATCTTTCAATACTTTGTATGTATTTACCAACACACTATACTTCATCCTTTCCTCAATCGTGAAACAATCAGACTGCAAATCTTGGCTTAAGGGAAATGAATCAAACAGATGGTCAATTCTCTTCTGGAGTACAACATACTCAGTAGAAGGTCTTACTGCCCAAAACCACAAAAGCAATAATCAATAACAAAGTGAATATAAGAAATCTACAAGTAACCTCAAATTCTCTCGGTTACAAACCTCTTCATTCTACTTATAATTCCAATTGCTGATGATACTTTATTACACACATATTCATAATGTTTCTTAAAATTTAAATTACAATCTAAGAAAACTCCAAGATATTTAAATTCATACACTCTAGAAATTAACTTACCATTACAATTTAACGTCAAATAAATTTCATTCATGCTTCTATCATTAGCCTTATGAAAAATCATAAAATTTGTTTTGCTATAATTAATATCAAGTTCCTGAGTTTTAAACCAATCATTCATCCTCTTTAGAACTTCTTGAAGACGTCTTACGATCTCTTTGACATCCATACCTTCTAAATAAAAGACCAAGTCATCAGCATATAAGATATAATTGATGCCTCCAATTATAGTAGATATATCATCTATATAAAGAATAAATAACAGAGGTCCTAATATTGATCCTTGGGGTACTCCACAAAATATATTGAATACTTTTGAACTATATTTTGCAAGATTTATAAAAATTTTTCTATTTAAAAAAAATCCGCCAAAATTGATAACAAATAAGGACTTACGTTATACCTGGTTTTTAATTTTTTTAAAAAAGTTTTAAAAAAAGGGTTTCTGAACAAATGCTTTCCTAAGATCAACAAAGACAGCTCCAACCTTACATTACGTTTATCAATCCCCCTTTTTAGATAAAAAACTGTAAATGCTAGAAGGGCACTTTGCGTTGACCTACCTTTCCTGAAACCATGCTGGTTTGCACTTAAACCTTTAGATGCATCCACTTCATGTAAAAACCTCTTGTGTAAAATATTTTCAATAATTTTTCCCCACAATTGGAAGAGTTGATATAGGTCGATAAGAATTCCTATCACTCTTTTTACCTTTACCCTTATAAATAGGCGTTACCCTTGCCAATTTCAGCTGTGTTGGAAAATCACCTACAAGAAAGAAATGGGAAATTAGATAGGCCTACGCTAATAATCCGACTATTGATGCGCATTTCTTAAATACTATGCATGGAATCTCTTGAATTGTTGCGGAGCTTCTAATTTTAAGGCGTTTAATTGCTGAAATGACTTCTTCATTAGTTACATTTGTATGCGGGAGATTCTCTGCTTCTCTTCTATTTAAATCTTTAAACTTACCAATTTCACTGGAAAAATCTACATCGTTCACAACAAAACTTTTTTGTAACAAACAGCAAATATCTGGATTAGACGTGTAGGATACCCCATTCTCTGTCAATGAGGCTATGCTACACTCTTTTTTCTCTTTGTTACCTGTCAACTTATTATAAACTGACCATAAAGATTTTGAAGAAATATCATTATCAAAAGAAGACTTAAAATGCTCACGCTTAGAAAAACGAATCTGATTATTTACCTTATTTCTAACTTTCTTGTATTCCTCCCACGTTGATTGCCTTCTAAAAATTCTGAATTCTTTGCGTAAGTGGTCTCTCCTATGCATGGATTTCCTAATCTCTGCTGTTAACCATGGGGCTGGCTTACCTTTAACTCTTAATTTCAAGGGGTGTGCATGCTCATTTAGAGGTTCTACGACTACTTTAACAAACATTTCTAATTTATCATCTGCACTTACCGCCATACCAATTTGGTCAATGGGACCACTTAAGATATCTTCATCTACTTGCTTCCAATCAACATTCTTATAATTTCTAGTATTTACAAATTTAGGAAGAAATTTTTGCTTATTAATCTTACGAACACAATAAATTAATTCATGATCACTTAATCCTACACTTATAATACGCTCTTATTGGTCTGTCGCTCTTATGTCCCTTTCGCTCTTATGAGCGTCGCCCTTATTACCGCGCCCTTCTTGGTTTCGACCTTATTGCGGCGCTCTTATGGGCGGTTACCTTGTAGGCCTACTTCCAGTGCTTCAAAATCAGGTGGCCATTGTACAATAGCATTTTTGTTTTTCTACGTTGGTTGTGCTGAGATGATAACGTGACCATTTTCAAGGTCATTCATACCTAGCTGACACAGACCCTCAGCATCCATTTTGTAAATGCTAATTTTAGAAAGAATTTTAAACCCTTGAACACACCCATTTTAAGACAATCTGGGGCGTACATCAAGAAATCCAAAAAAATTCCAAAATCCTTTTCCCCCTTTTTTGAATTTAAATTTGTGATTTTGCTGTTCTTACCATTTTCACTTGGTTTTGAAATATTTTTCAAAGCAGGACTCGATGTGGAGCCCTACTTTGCTACTTTTCTGCGTGTTTTGGCTAGGTCCAGGTTCTAGTTCCTGATATTGGAAAAGGAATGTGTTCTCGCACAATTTGCCTATAAAGGAAAGGAACTATTTTCTCCCCAAGATTGTTAATTGCCAAGTGGCTACTGACATCGGACACCGGTACACGTGCTGTGCTGGTGGTGATGTTCAGGTTACAGAATCAGTGTGGGTGGGGGGAAAAATAAAATAATAATACACAGCAGGTTTCATGGCTGAAAATGTAAAAATAGTAGATAATAAACAACTCTTCAGAATATATAAAATTTCGCTTACGGCCACGACTGGTGATGGGACGTTGAAAATTGAAATTTTTATGTCTTCAATTGAAATTGAAATTTTTATGTTTTATTTTTGTTTATCAATAAGCCTACAGTAGGCCTATAAATATAGCTGCTCTATCGGAAGTATGTAGGTGGTGATTTCACCGGCGGGCCAGTTCTAGCCAATCAGCGGCCCCTAATTTAAAATACCGATCGCTCATTGGCCCGTCTGACCCTGCCGATGCTGCTAGCATATCTGCATTCTTTCAATGGAGTAGAGAGACCATTACACTGGTATGTCTTTTTAGAGTAGGCCCTATGTTTGTTGCTGTTTATTATTACGTAATTAAATATGCCTATAAGGCTAAAATTGGATGAGCGTAGCGAAGATTCCATTTCACTACACTGGAGAAAAAAATCCGGAATGTTTTTTTTTTTCTGTATTTTTGGCTGTTTGTCCACACAATTCAGGCTAAACCAATACTCCAATTGCGATGAAATTTTATGGAGGCCTTCGAAATCTCTGAACTTAGAACTGCCACGTTTTTGAGCGCAATCGAAAAATTATTTCTCATGAAAAACGCAAATTTACGATTTTTTTCGATTTTTACAAAATTTCTTCGACTTATAACATCTACATGCTTAATCCGATTTTAATGATTTTTTTACAGAACCTTAATTTTATGAATTAGATATTCGTGTGAAATTTGAGCACAATCGAAAAATTATTTCTCATGAAAATCAAAATTTTACGGGTTTTTTCTTTTTTTAAACAATTCTTTGACTTATAACACCTATATGCTTTATCCTATTGTAATGATTTTTTTACAGAATCTTAATTTTATGAATTATTATATTCGTGTAAAATTTGAGCGCAATCGAATAATTATTTCTTATGAAAATAGCAATTTTACGATTTTTTTATTTTTTAAAAATTACGATTAAGAAAAAATAAAAGAATAAAGTTAATTTTTTATTTAATTTAATTTAATTTAAAAAAAAATCGACTTAGTAATATTTTTTCACAAAACAACAGAAAATCTGCATAACACATGGCAGGTCAATGCACCGATTACGCTCATCCAACAACGCGGCGGGACTTAAGCGTTTTCCTAGTATATGGCATGTGACATGCGTGCATGTTGGGGTGACTGATACAGTGATCTGTATAGGCCCTATGGCATAGGCCTACAAAATTAAGTACAAAATAAAATTGTACTGTTTTCATGTTGGCTATGGCAGTATGCTATAGAATAGACCCTATTGTCTACACATTTAGGATGTTACACTTACCTACACATTTCCATGATGGCCTGTACAAACTGAGGCCTATGCTAAACAAAGTTCAAGTTCAATTTTTAAGCTTTTATTCTTTCTATGCCTATCTATTTCTTCTACCTCTAAGCCTGTGTAGGCCTACCCTACACAAGTGCCCTTTACCCACTTAGGGCCTAGGTACTAATGTGGCTCATAGTGACTTCATTGCAGGCTTCTCACATTATGATTTATGAAGTATAGGTAGTTCTACGTTTCATTAGGTATTAATTATTATAATAAAAAAACTCATGTCCTAACCAGTAGCTTATGTTTTATTGCTGGCCAAGTCGCGTGTCCAACCAAGCACTAGCCTAGCTGAATGTTCTAGGAAGCAACAATTTTTTTCAAAGTTTAAGTATGTAAAACCTAATTTTTAATTTTTTACATATTTAGTAACAACTTAACCTATACCTACTTAAACAAAGTAGACCTATGCCCCTACACAAAAATTTTTATTCAAAAAAAAAAATTCAATATAAATTTTCATAAAAATTCCCATCACTAGCTATGACTAAAAAAGTTGCTGGGAGTAGATGAGCACTCGATAACATTCAAATTGCCACCGCTGAGCCACGTTGCACCAGGATCTAGGGTTGTCGGTGGATTCTTCTTTCTCTCCAATATAAATACCTCATGAAGTTTAAAACTTAATCTTGATTGGTTTCGCGTCGTTCTTCGCCTTGCTACTTAAGGCGCCTTTTTGTTATGTGGTTTTGTTTTTTTGATGTGGGATTAATAGATGGCCATGGATTGGGAGGTATGCACATCAGTGATGCACGCAAGTCTGTTGCAGGCGCAGCGATTCAAATGCCGCGCAGTCACGTTATGAGCAATTTGCGAGTGTAGATTGCCCAACTTTTAGCGCCAAATTTTTACTCGCAAATTGCAAGTGAAATTGTCGAGGGTTGCGTGTACTACATATGAGGGTACAGAATTACAAAAAAATTGCTCTTTTATACCATATTGCCAAGAAAACCAAGAAAAAAAAATTGATGGAATAAAACCAAAAATATAATACTCATATATTATTAATTTATTATATTTAGTGTAATATACTGCTCTCCCTTACCAGTAAACTAGTTAAAAAAAACTAACAAAATACATTACAAAAAAATTCAAAATTGCATGTAATATTACGTATTTATTATTTAATAATAGGGAACCTAAGTGGGCGTTGTCTGGTTCTCTCCGGTCAGCGTGGTATAGGCGAATAACCCGTGCTAAATGTTTCGTAAGCGATAGCGCGAGAACCCGACCACGGACCGGAATTATATTCATACTGTAAGAAACTATAATCTTTCCTCTTTGCGTGGATACATAACTCTGCTCTATCACAAATATTAATGACATTTGTTTTGAGTCGAAGTGAACTCTACATTTACACTGTTGCCAAACCTTCCAAACTGCTCATGAAAAAGCACGTAAAACATTTGGTCCGTGGCATCAGCATAACATTTGGTATCCGACTTGCTTTGTGGCTACTGTGAGGTCACTGGGTTGTACTAGATTATACATTACTAATAAAATATCCTTTAATGTGCCAACAAAATCTTGAATGCGAAGTACATTTAGCAACCATGGACAGGCGCGTGGTGTGCGAGGATGCCACAGCTGCACACAACGTGGCTGCGTCTCGCTTAGGTTGCCGCACAGTCATAGTACATTTGCGACAGCGCGCAAACATGGGTACATTTAACTCATAATAGTTTGAATTTAGGAAGCGTCATCGAGCAAAGTAGAATGCCATCATCTTCTTCACAAAATTATGCATCTTGTGATGTAATTGGTTTAGATTTATTTTGCGCGAGTCAAAAGATACGGCGAGTTACATTTTCGTACCATGCTAATTCTTATGGGCGCTGAGACCAGAGAGAACCAATTTCCTTCCCGCCTTCAAAACTTAGGTTCCCTATAAGAACCAAGAACCAACTGTGATTGTGTTCTACCCCTAGGTGCGAGACGAATACAGAACGGACTACGACGGCGGCCGAGGTGGCTACGGTAAGATCATCCAGCAGAAGGTGGCGCAACCCATCCAAGATGTCAACGTGTTCAATCGCGTCTAACGTTGATCGCAGTCGCACGACAATGTGTTCCAATATTGGGAGAAACTTTTCGGGAAAGATTTTCCAGTGTTTTTAGGGTAATGTGAAATGATGCCTAGTTAATACTATTTATATTTAGAAGATAAAATGTCTGGGGTTTTAATACATGAACTGGATGAATCTAAATGGTGTAAAACTCACTTGTTATGTATGTTTGGCAGTATTTTGGGGTGGGGGTTATTGTTTGAGATTCCAAGCTCCCTGGGGCCCCTTGGAGGGTGGGAACAATTTAATCTCTGTGAAACTCAATGAGCCTATTTATAGTTTAAACTCTGCAATGTGGAAATTTATCGTGTTTTGATTATTTTCCAATCTAATAGAATAGTATATGATGTCAACTTAGTTAGTCACTCAGTGCCCAAGTTCTTTAAATTTAATTTTCTATGCAGCGATATTGTGTAATCAATGATCACTTCTCAGTTGACGATTTGAATAAAGATATGTTTATTCTTACTGTACTTATTTAACTATTGTTTACATTTTTACTTCTTACCTTTGTTTAAAATAGTGGTGCGATGTGAATCTACTCGTCAGCTTTGAATCAATATCTTCATGAATTTATTTTTTATGATGATCTTCTGATGACTATCTAATGATAACACTGCTGTTCCTTGTCGAAAGACTTGCCGCCGTGTCGTGTTTGGTAATGCAACCTGGTCGTCTAAAACTTACAATGTCAGGATGAGTTGAATACACCGGTTCCTGATAGATCACCAAGTTAAGCAACATCGGGCGAGGTCGATACTTGAGTGGGTGACCACTTGGGAACACCACGTGCTGTTGGCAAAGGGGGTGAAGCAGATCGCCAAAGTGTGCCCCCGATAGGAAACGATCTTGCACTATCTCCCTTAGCCGCTCTGCGGAGAACAATTTTCATAACATGTTTCTGCTGTAGGATAAAAAAAAGATGAGTAGGCGTGGTCACAACCTCTCTGCTGTAGTCACAACCTCTCTGGCTTGGTGCATAGTAGCCCACAACCTTAGCGTAATTGAAATCTTACAAACCAGCACCAAAATACTTTGTGATGAAGAAAGTATATTGGATAATTAATTATTTATTAGATGTCATTTGTACTGGAATAAAAATGGTTTGGTACTGTTAATAAAAATGAAAGGTGGGTTTCAGTTTGGTCATAGCTGCAAACAAAAGAATAATTCCCTTACTACCACATTCAAACTTCTCACCAGTTTCTCACCAGGGACAGACCGTGTTTGTCAAGTAGAGAATAGCATAGAAAGCAATCCAACCTGACGGCGAGGATGATTATTCAAACATACTGTTAGCTCAGCGAGACCAGTGATGGGTTTTATTTAGCTTCTAGACGTCAGAAGGTTGCAGCTGCAGTGGACCCCCTCCCTCCTGTGCAGCAGTGCCCTGCAGCCAATCCCCCTTTCCCCCTGTTTAGTCCGTCTAATTCCATTCCCTCATTTTATTACAGGCCTTAACCTGGAGAGGGGTTGGCAGCAGTGCAGCGCAAACTAGACAACACTGCTGCCATGGGGGGGGGGGGGGTTGCCACTGCAGTTGCTGCAACCTTCCCACACTTGGTTTGCTAGTAGGGGGGTTGGCGGCAGTCGTTATGCACTGGGCCTCACTAATGTTGCTTTATCCTGTAGGTAATTTCATCCAGAGTCTCTAGGGGTTACTTCTGCCAAGAAGGCACATAAGAACTCTTTTTTTTAATGGGGTGGGGGGAATGGATAGGCTGATCAGCTCTCTTGTGCATCCTGCCAACTAATCACAAGTCAACACATCCTAGGAACACAAAGCCCTCGTTGCAGCCGGTGTTTTGTATTCTGAAGTTGGGGACGTAGCCTCCTAGAAGACGATGACAGCAACACTGGACTTAAGGGTATGTTTGATGTTCAATTAGGGTTGCCAACTCTGATCACGGGAAAAACCGGCCTTCCATGTAAATTCGTGGGAAAGGGACCAAGCACGGGGGGGTTTTGGGGGGCGGAGCCCCCCAACTATAGCGCCGCAGGCGAAAAGTTTGAAATTTAGCTTTTTAGATTACATTTGGTGCGTTTTAGAATAAAGTGGTGGGCTGGATGATATACCAAAACAATGTAGTTTTTGTGCAGTCAAGACTGGAAAACCACCAAAAATAAAAAAGTCACTGAGGTAATAGGCCTAGATTATAATATTACATCCGCTGATATGCCGAGTATTCATTATTCGAGTAGGCAATGGGCATATTTTTATTCATAAGTAATTTAGGCATAAGGATAATAAATTCAAAATAAACCACGAATAATTTTTTTGTCTTAATTTCAATTTGTCATGTCACGATTCTCAAAGCAGTAAATTAATATTACGTAAACAGCATTAACAGATTTAAAGGAATTATGATCAATTAACAAGTTTACTTCTTTATCGTGAATGACTATTTAGCAGTTGATCTTGCTGCTTGAAGGAGAGTCTTGTTGGACTTTATTTTTTTGCGGAGAGTCAATTTCATCATTGGATTCGTTCACAAACTTCCCGTATGAACGGCATTGACAGTGGACTGCAGTGCAGTGTGGCAGTCTTTGGCCAGCCTACTGCCTTGTTTGCTGTCTGGTGAGGGGGTTTGCGGGTTAGGTCAAGGGGAAGTGGAGAAGAGCAATGTTTACTAATTCAGTGGGATTTGGGAAACGATGATTAGGATGGTTTTTAAATATTTATTATAGTTTTTTGTGTATATTTAGTAATATTTTTAGTATAATGGGTTATTTACGTAAAAAAACCGGCAACACTATTGCCGGTCGAAGGGACTGACCGGCAACCGGCCAAGTGGGGCAAAAACCGGCGTGCCGGTCAAAAACCGGCCGGTTGGCAACCCTATGTTCAATGGTTATCTTATACCATTTGATTTGATTACGAATCTTTAACCGTGATTATGAAGTGTATGAGCGGTTAGTAAACTTTCCTCAATCAGTAAACTATCTTATGACCGGTTTGTTATGAAAATCTGTTGATTTTTGTGTCATTCGAACCTGCAAAACCATGACTCAATAAATACTACTTAAAAATTACATGGCATATCATATTATAAAAAAAAAAATTTGCGGACGGTAAAGTTGAGATTATTAATGGCGCTATGCAAATTACCTTGACTTAAGTGTGACTTAAGTTATATTCTCTTGCCCTAAAACCTTTGTTATACCCACATAACCTTAAACTGTCAGTGTGACATGATAAAACGCAAGCCACCGCCACCTTTTCCACTCCAGTTGACAGAATGTCACAGGCAGTGACCAATGTGTGTGTGACGCCGCCCGACTCGCTGCATTCTCTGCTGACGCGACTCGTCTTGGTCAATCTTCCGGCAGCATTCACCGAAACCTTGCCCATCGACGCCGACACGGTAAGAGCCACACACTGCTAAATCACAAACTTTCGCACATCCATAATAATTAAGAGATAAAAGAAAATAGTTTCTGGATCTTAGTATTTAAAATATTAACAGTTAGGGGCCAGACAATTTTAAAAAACTTGTGTTTCAATTAGAGCCTACTGTAATAAAATATATTTTTTTAGAAGGTTAAGTGACTCGGTTATTTCATATCTTTAAACCAGCACTGATTGCTTGTGTTCAAGTATTGCTGAACCTTGTCTGGCCAGTTACCAGTACGCCTAACTTCAATCTGATGTGCTGAGAACTTTGCGTGGAAGGTTGGCTTAGCACACTACCTGCTCTTGTTTCAGCCCGCCTATGAAGTGATCTCTTCTGTACACACTGCTCCAACCACCTACTCAACCGAGTGAAGCCGGCTCCTAGGGAGGTGTTCGACCCCGACCGACCTTACACCTTAGGAGATTTTCAGTGCACTAGATTGACTAACCTAAACAGTCACTGAGCACTTGAAGTTATTCTGATAGTACTCCTGCTTAAAACGTACGAACGAAACGGATTAGGTATGTTTATTTAATTTACCCATTTCTTATTAAAATTTAAAACACTAAATCGAATGTACAATCAAAATATTTTTGAGGGGTTAGACCCCGGACAACCCATTTAAATGTGTAATCACCTTTACCCATTTTTTTTACTGCATATTCCCAGACTTCCAAATTTGTAGTTTGAGTAAGCTCATGTCTGTAGGAACATAGTTTTCCATCTGAAAATAGGAGAATGTGGTATCTTGATAATTAGAGGTACATTAAAATAGTGTTTTGCAAATAGATGCTACAAACAAACAACAAAGTGCTATTTTTTCTCTTTTAAGTTAAAACTAAGGTTTTCAAGTCCTATTTTATTTTATTTAATTTTACATAAACATAATATCTATAATTTGTTTATACACATCTTTATTCAGTTGATATACTAATTCAACCTTGATGACCAAATTTCAAATTAGAAATCTAAAAAAAGTTCATACACATGGTTTTGAAATTAGCCAAAAAATAGATGCCACAAAACGCTATAAAATGACACATGAAAATGCTATATACACGCACCTCTACTGATAATATGTAAGCCACCCTGTTGAAAGGTTGACCTGCCCTAAGCGATATTGTTCTTGTTTCTAGCTGGTAATACAAAGGGAATCTCCGGCTTAGGTTAATGATGTGCATCTCACCCAGGACAAGATAACTCCGAGGACAACAACCGTGTCATCCCATCGTCTGAAGCTGACTCCACAGGCAGCAACACGTGGTGAGTAGCTTTGTAAATCTATATACAGTAAGAACTCTATTATCCGAGTTGGATGAGACCGGGGGCACCTCGGATTACCGAAAAACTCGGATAACGCTTCTTTTGTTTATTTGCTCTCGTAGCATAGCCTGATATGGTAAAATGATATATTACACATACAATGGATAAAGGAACATAAAATACACACAACACAAAACACTTTATACAGGGTATACCAAATTATTTAATAAGTTGTAAATCAAGCTCACAAACACACGTACACAATTAAGCCTACATGTCGTAATAAAAACGCATGTCTAGGCCTAAACTCGACGCAGTAGGCCTAGGCCTAGAATGCAAACATAGGCCTAGGTCTAGCTCTCTTTCTCATCACTATCGCCCGCGCTGAAGCTCTCGTCGCAAGATAAGTCTGGGAAAGAAATAAGATAAGCCCAGGAATAACAATTCAATGCGTCTTGATTACGAGTTTCGTGAATCGGTTGAAACATGATCGCATCGACCTAGTTCCACAGCGACCATCTTTGATCAGCTGTGACTGTGAGTCGGATCGTATGCGCACGCGCAGGCGGACTGCTCAAGAGTCAAGCCAGGTCTTCATGTGCATGTGCGTGCGCCGTGCGGTCAGTGCGCACCCCCGTAAAAGCACTGCTTTCTGGCGCTGCGGATGGACAGCAGAAGCGATGTTGCATCGCATGGAGTGCACCCGGGCCGATGCACGATCGGCCGCAGTCGGGAAGGCTAGTTACCGGCGATGGCATGGGCGATGGGCGCGACGCACACTGCTCAAAAGTCGAGATATATCGCCAATCTATCTTCTCTTGCACTCACTCGTAGGCATGGGCAATACTCTCGCTAGGCCTACAAAATGTATGCGAGTACATTTAAAAAAGCGCGGCGGGGCATCTGAATTTATTTGTATGTTTTATTTACATAGTTGTATTTACTTTAAATAATTTATAAAAAATATAAATAAATATAATATATATATCTATATATTTTTTTTTATGGAGCTCCGTTAATACGGTACATCGGATAATCGGAGATCGGATAATGGAGTTCTTACTGTAAATAAAAACGAATGTATGTATGTCTGTCTGTTTGTCCTTTATGCATTACTACACCATTCATCCGATCTCTATGAAACTTGGCACATATATGTATTTTGTCACGGGGAAGGTTTCTATGCTATCCATTTTGTTGTAACTCCTCCACGTGGTGATCGGTGCCTGCAAAGAGGACTCACCGATGAATTGACTTCGACACCGTTGGACATATCACCATGAAAGTTGACACCTATACGTATTTTTTTATGGAGAAGGTTTCTATGTTATTGTTAACCACTTTGGTTTGTTTTGTTTTGGGTTTTGTCGAGTACACTCCCGCGAAAGGTTCTGGCATAACACACAACAACACAACAACGTCGCAGCAATGCGCGACAGGTCTGCTAGTACATAATAATAATCAAACACCCGGTTCCAACATAAGTCAGGTCAGGGGGTGACGTATCACCAGTTTCTCGGGCTGTGGACTTTCAGTGCTTGCTAGCCAGGCTCAACACCTCTTTGTCTTCTTCGATGTCTTCTATGACGCCGACGAGCATTTCTACCAGTTCTCTCCATTTCTTTCTATCCTCCCAGAGTCTTTCTTCATTAATTCTATCCCATGATTTCCCACTTTCTTCAACGTTCCATTTTATTTGGTCCCTCCATCTAGGCCTACCTCTTGGGCGTCCAACTCTTCTTACTCCCACATGTGCATTTGAAATCTCTTCTTGGGACTCTTTTTTTGTTTCATTCTTCGTACATGCCCATACCATTGAAGTCTTCCTCTTCCTGTTTTATTTCGTAGACATTCCACTCCTAGTTTGTTTCTTATTGTTTTGCTCCGTACTTTGTCTATTTTTGTTAAGGCTACAAAACTTCTTAAAATTTTTATCTAAATATTTATTTATTTATTTATTTAATTCGAGTTTCGTTTTAACATCACAGATGTATGAAACATGTCATGAACATAATATAGGCAACTAGGCCTAAAAAACTATTACAGAACTATTCCTAATACATACACACAGTAAGAACTCTCTTATCCGAGTTGGATGAGACCGGGGGCACCTCGGATTTGCGAAAAACTCGGATGGCGCGTTTCATTTGTTTATTTGCTCTCGTAGCATAGCCTGATGTGGTAAAATGATATATGACACATGTAATGGATAAAGGAACATAAAATACACACGATACACTTCGTATAGGGTATACTAAATGATTTAATAGCTTGTAAATCAAGCTCACAAACACACGTACACAATTAGGCCTACATGTCGTAATAAAAACGTATGTCTAGGCCTAAACTCGACGCAGTAGGCCTAAGCTAGGCCTACAATGCAAACATAGGCCTAGGCTAGGCCTAGCTCTCTTTCTCATGTGGGAAAACCTCTCACTACTATATCCCGCGCTGAAGCTCTCGTCGCAAGATAAGCCTGGGAAAGAAAGAACATAAGCCCAGGAATAACAATCCTATGCGTCGTGATAACGAATTTCGTGAATCGGTTGAAAGATGATTGCATTGCGAATTCTTCTTCTACACCCAACCATCTTTGTCAGTCAGCTGTGAGTGTGAGTTGGTTGGATCGTACGCGCATCTCGTACTGCGCAGACGTCAGTGTCCAAGATTTATTGCCGCATCTTTCTCTCTTGCACTCACTCGTGGCATGGGCGCGACTCGCCGAGACGGACGGAAGCACGTGATAGCTTACAACGCGCTCTGTCGTCAACTCCAGTTACTCTTTAGGCAGCGGGCACGCTCCGCGGAAAGACCGCAACCACGTAGCGCGTAATTTAAACTGGTGAATTAGCCTAAAAACGGCCGCGAAATATACCCGGATCTTAAAATCGGCTCCGGGTAATTTCTGGAACCGGGTACTCGATGTCAACCCTATTCGTAAGGCATGCCTACAAATGTATGCGAGTACATTTAAAAAAGTGCGGCGCGGCGTCTGTAATTATTTTTATGTTTTATTTACGTATTTAAAACTTTAATTTTTTTAATTTTTTAATTTTTTTTTTTTTTGGGCGGCTCGGTTAACACGGTACATCGGATAAGAGGAGATCGGATAAGAGAGTTCTTACTGTACACAAATAACAAATACATACACAAACACATGTACAACACACATAATACATAGATTCATAGCTTCATAGATATACATGGAGTGCAAAATCCATTTAAAATTTAAAATACAAGCTTGGCTTACTGGTTAAAAAATACATGTTTGAACTTGTGTTCCTGTACATAATCATCAACTTGATAATATGCTTTCCCAATTAGGTAATTTTTAAGTGAGCTTTTAAATTTATCTATGTCTGCAATTTCTTTTATGTTGCTTGGTAGCAGATTCATTAAAATTGTTCCAGCATATACAGGTGCTTTTTCATATCTAGCTAGATTATGCCTAGCTATATGTACATTATCCCTACTCCTGGTATTATGACTATGAATTATGTATCACATTTTTCTTTATACTTTTGCTAATTTTAACGTACATGATAACTTGATATATATATATAAGCTTGGAAACGTAAGTATTTTAAGGTCTTTAAAATGTTCTTTACATGATTCCAAGTAATTTATGCCAACTATTATTCGGATGGCTCTTTTCTGTCGTCTTAATATTATATCCGTATTAGCCCTACTTGAGTTGCCCCATACCAATGCAGCATAGCTCATGTGTGAATTAAAAAGTGCATAATACACTGATTTTACCAGATCAATATTACCATAGTGTTTAAACTTTTTCATTATGTACAAATCAGAACTGAGCTGTTTTGAAAGTTGCTTTACGTGTACATTCCATGACAGGTCATCATCTACTTGTACACCTAGCAATTTAAATGCGTCTACCTGTTCCAGATTTTTATTACCATCACTTCCTAAAATTACATTTATCTCTTCAGTCTGTTTATTCTTATTGTTAAAAATCATAAATTTTGTTTTTTGCTCATTTATAACTAATGACAAACACTGCAACCATTGCATAATTTCATTCATAATAACAAAAGTAGTTCTCTCTAATAATGATGTAATACTGTTAGCTATTAATAGAGTTGCATCATCCACATATATAAATTAATTCATTTGTAGTTAATACAGTGTACCAACTCGGTCACACTAGGCCCTGGGCAACTGGTTTTCTGTGGAGGAGTAAATTGCTAAATCTTCCGAGTCGCTGCTTCAAGTTAATTCTGACAGTGAATGAACACAGTACACAATAGTACGAATATTAGCTCAATCAAAGTAGGGTCATCAAACATTTTTGTGGGACTAATGATAGGTAATAAACTCAAGTAGCACGAACACATCAACGTGCTAATCAAAACTTTGCACTTTGCACACTTTGCTTTTACTTTGCAATCAAATCAATCAAGTCTGTAGCAAGCATTGCAACAGCAAAAATAGTATATTTCTCTAACTTTGAGGCACACATAAGGGATGGAATTGAATTCTGGGGTTGCTCTCCCAGTACCAAGAAAGTTCTTATAATTCAAAAGGAAAAGAAGGTAATCCGGTCAATGCTAAACAAGTCTCGAAGATCACACTGTAAACCTCTTTTCATTGAACTAAATATATTAACACTTCTATAGTCTGTTCATTCTATAGGCAATCCTAAAAGTATAAAGAAACAAAAAAAAAAACTTTAAAAAAAAAAAATTTTTATTCAAAATCTTCAACTCAAACAAAATCCGATTATACACACATAAAACTATTATTTACTACAATTCAGAAATTAAAAAAGTCCGCCCCAACCGGGATTCGAACCACGGGTCTCCCGCATTCCAGGCGAGCGTCTTAATAATATATTTAAATTAAAAATATATAATAATTAGGGATGCCCAACGATATGAAAATCCATTATCGATATTGAAAAAAAATGGCCAAACGATATCGATATATATATCGATATTTTCCCTCCAATTTTTAAATAAACTTTCCATGGCAGTTCCCCCAACATGTGCGTCTTCCCATCGCCACGCCCATTGTATGACGCCAGTTCGAGCCATACTGTGCTTTGCCGCACCGTGCTGAGTGCACTCTAGGCAGCGACAATGCGATGTCGACTAGATACTGCAGAATTACTCAATGCCGAAGCTACACAAAACCAAATTTTTCATTTTTTACGCGTTTTTAACGCAATTTTGGTACTTTGAAATATCGCGATGTAGAAAAAAATATCGATATCGAAATTAATTGTGTGTATCGATATATATCGATATATCGATATCGATGGGCAACCTTAATAATAATTAATATAATTAGGGGTGGACTTTTTTAATTTCTGCATTGTAGTAAATAATAACAACACCTAGGGCGGGAGTGTTTCCCGACTAACCAAATTGAGAAATACACATAAAACTGTTTAATAAATTACCATCTGAACTGAACTAAAAAAACATAGGCTCATTAGTCATGACAGTTTTTAATACTCGGTAAAAAAGTTCCTTATCTCAAAAGCATATTACTCCTTAAACAAATATTTAGTTGATAACCTAGTATCAAAAAATCAAATAATTTAAAGGAAATTTAATCACATTTACAATGAGACCAATCTCAACTCTATCGGCAATGCAAAGGAACACAAATGCTATCTAGTGGATAAAAAGAAATGCTTAACTATTTTAGTTGCATGTAAGCAGCACTGTAGCTCAAAAAATTGAGAAAAGTCCAGGGCCTTCTGGATTACCGTCTTCTTTTTAACACAACTTTGGGTGCGTTCCGAATGATGCTCCCACGCGCCCACAACACCCAGACATGCCCAAGATGCCCGAGGTTTAACATTGGGCGTTACGGGCGTTGTGATGGCGGCGGTGTTTATGGAATGCTTTGGGCACGCCCAAGGCTGCAAGTTAGCATCATTCGGAACGTACCCATAGTTGGCAATGTACATGAGTAGTGGTGCTGACAGTGACAATAATTATTGGATTGTTGGTTCTTGTGTTTTGATAAATAACAATTTGTGTAGAATGTTGTAAAAAACAAATGAAACTAAATAACTGAAAGAAAACACAAACACAAACACACATCAATTAAAGTCCTTTTCCAAAGCCAAGCATCTTGGAGCCTAGCCTTGTTTGCACATGAAACCATGTATATTATGCAAGGCCTACTGAATGATGTAGCTTGCTCTTACGATCTTTGTGGCTATGAATATCTACAGTGCTGCTTGTGCATCATTCGGCAACTAACAAAAAACACAAAAAGCGCAATCCGGATCATCTTTGCATCGCGGATAGCTCTGATAGGATGACCTCAATATGTGCATGGTTGGGTTGAATTGAGGTTAATTATAAGAGGCTGAGAGTGCGTTTAGTAAAATCTCGTGTATATCAGATAGTTTAGTTTAATATCAAAGTATGGGACATATTTATGTTCTTTTGATAATTTTATGTTGGTTAATGATCAATTAAGAAATTCACAGCAAATTTTTCAAGTAACTGCACATTACGAAAGTACATTTTTGACCAAGCAATTTTAAAAAGTCTATAGCCTAAATTTTTTGAGTTTTGGACTCTCACATAAATGAATATTTTTTGTCTATAAGAGAGTTTTCTGAAGATAATAGAACATCCATTGGTTTCTCTCTAACTTAGGCTCTCTTATAAGGGACAGAGAGAGCATTTAATAAAATCTTTCATATCAAATCAGTAACATGGAACATATTTTGTTCTGCTGTTTTTTTTTATGTTCGTTAATTGTCTTAATATAAAATCTCTTTTAACATGTAGCATAACTTCTATCTAGGACAAGTCATCCTTGAAACATCCCCGACGATGCAGCGTTGCATCGAACACAAGTGTCGGATTCGCCAGACTGCAGCTTGGTTGCCTCGTAGCTGCTTCTCGTTTCCTCCGCTAAGTACCGCTCGCATCTTCTCTCGAGATGTGATCAAAATCTACAACTCGTACGGTTTTATTCCCACTCACCACCCTGACATTTTAGGGAATGTATGGAGAAGTACATGATAATATTGCATGCATTCTGTTGGAAATTATTTTCAAAAATTTTTATGTACTGAAGTGTTTTAGTAAAAATAATTACTTATACTGAAATATAATATACAATGAGCATGATTGCATACATTGGGGGAAATGTCCCAAGGGTCTAAATTGTATTTGATTGATTGACTCATAAAGGACAATTAAAAAATAACAAAACAAAATCGACCGTCCAAAAATTAATTATCTTAACAAATAATTGTACAAAATAATAATAATTCTATCTTGCACTTACTTTTTCTGTGTCCTGATCAGTGTTGTGACTAGATAATTTATTTTCTATAGATAAAGATAAAGACAATCCTCCAAAAATGTATCTAGATAAGATAAAAGATCACAAACAATCAAACACAAATAATCTAGAATTTCACTTTGGTTTCCATGATTCCTTATACTTAGATGGGAGACAAAGGTTTCAATCATTTGCTCAGTGTCCTCTAATGTACAAATGTTTTCATCGTATACTGAAACTAAGAAGGGACGAAAACGAGGACATATTGGATATTGAATGTTGAAGAATGAAGAATTCACGGACATGGACGGTGAACATTGTATAGAGAGTAGAGTAATTTATTCACCAATCGATAAGTACAACTCGAATAAAATTTTAATTCAATTCTATTTCAATTTATTCAATTCCACATTAATACATTATATCTAATACTATAATACATATTTTTCAGAGATTCTCTACCACCTAAGGTGACTTGTGTGTGTATGGAGCATCTCTTTTACGTAAACTAATGTTAATCTTAATATATATGAATATAAGGTTTTTCAGCATAAGCCCGCTTTACCCCAGTCAGGGCAAACTTTTACGACAACTGCTATGAATCAATATATATATATATATATATATATTATATATATGTTACCATCTTTAAATAATTAAATTTACTTTTTTCGGTTTACCACGTAAGATATTCTTTATTTTGTCTGACGTGTCGATTTGACTTCACCAATCATTGTCTAAGACTGTAAAGTAACTCAAATATAAATTACAGTCTTAGACAATGGTTGGTGAAATCCAATCGAAACGTCAGACAAAATAAAGAGTATCTTACGTGGTAAACCGAAAAAAGTAAATTTAATTATTTAAAAATGGTAACACATACAAATAACCATGAAAACCTCAGAAATTCCATATATATATATACATATTAAAGTAATCGGTTTTTCGGTTTCAATGCCACATATATTTTCATTGGGCCGACGTTTTGATGAGATTTCACCCATCATCTTCAGGGCCAATACAACTTTAAATATTAAAAACAAAAACTACATCACTATTGATAAATACAGAACAAAACTTGAGAGAAAAAAACAACAGAAGTCGACAAAAGAAATCACTGCACACATGACGAATTAATACCATTCAAAGAAAGTCATTGCAAAGCTTGTCGTTGCAAAGAAACAAGAAAGTCACTACATGTGCGTCTTAACGTTTTTCGTCATGGATCTTGTCACTCTGACCGTCGATTCATTTACTTGTAGATCATCTGCAGGTATTAACTGAGTCGTTGATTGTTGGTCTGTAGGTTTTACAGTTAGCCTATGTGATTTTACATGGATCCCTGAAATTGCAGGTTTCCATGTTACCGATAAACGTTGGCTATCTTGCTATTTGTTTAGACTGTGAGCTCTTTTGTTTATCTCGATGGCTTCTCGTAACATTCTAGGAAGAAACTCCTCAACGGTGACAATGGGTTTCATGCCAGCAAAGTCGATAACATGGCCACTTTCCTTAGTATGTTGAGCAAGGACTGATGTTCTGTCTATGTGCTCAACAGCTAGCCTGTGTTCTTGTTGACGTTGAAACATGTTCCTTCCTGTTTGACCCACTTAGCATCTGTCACAATTCCCACATGGTATTTCATATATGCCACTACCTTCTAGGTGGATGTGGTCCTTACTACTTCTTAACAACTCTCCTATCTTTCTGTCGGTGTTGAAGACTGTCTTGATGTTTTGTTTGGCAAGAATTTTTCCTATTCGGTCCGTTACTCCTTTAACATACGGCAAATACGCATTTTCAAGTGGTTCTTTATTTTTCTGTACCTACATCTTTTTCCAAGTTAGTTTGTCGTCTGAGGGCCTTTTGAATGATTCTATTTGGAAAACCATTCTGCTTGAGTCCATCTCCTAGTATACGAAACTCTTCTTCAGCATGGTCGGCATCAGCTATTCTCCGAGAACGTAGAGCTAATGTGTACGCTACTGATCGGATCTGGGCTGGATGATGATGTGAATTAGAATTTAACTAGGAAAACGCTTAAGTCCCGCCGCGTTGTTGGATGAGCGTAATTGGTGCATTGAGCTGCCATGTGTTATGCGAATTTTCTGTTGTTCTGTGGCAAAATCATTACTAAGTTGAAATTTTTTTAAATTAAATTAAATTAAATAAAAAATTAACCTAATTTTTTAAATTGTTTTTAATTAATCGTAATTGTTAAAAAAATCGTAAAATTGCGATTTTTATAAGAATTAATTTCTCGATTGCGCTCAAATTTTACACTAATATATGCATTCATAAAATAAAGGTTCTGCGAAAAAATCATTACAATCGGATAAAGCATGTAGGTGTTATAAGTCAAAGAATTGTTTAAAAAAAGAAAAAACTTGTAAAATTTCGTTTTTTTGTGATTAATATTTTTTCAATTGCGCTCAAATTTCACAAAAATATCTGAGTTCATAAAATAAAGGTTCTGTGCAAAAATCATTAAAATCGGATAAAGCATGTAGGTGATATAAGTCGAAGAATTTTTTTAAAAATCGAAAAAAATCGTAAAATTGCGATTTTCATGAGAAAAAATTTTCCGATTGCGCTCAAAAACGTGGCAGTTCTAAGTTCAGAGATTTCGAAGGCCTCCATAAAATTTCATCGCAATCGGAGTATCGGTTTAGCCGGAATCGTGTGGACAAACAGACAAAAATACAAAAAGAAAAAAAAAAAGAAAAAAAAAAGAAAAAAAAAAAAACATTCCGGATTTTTTTCTCCAGTGTAGTGAAATGGAATCTTCGCTTCGCTCGCTACGCTCATCCAAATATCTGTTAGTGTGAGTAGGTTTTCTGAAGACCGTATGCCCTAGACCAGCGGTCTTCAAACTTTCTCACCCAAGTCCCAATTATTAATCAATCAAATCGCCGCGTCCCAACACTCCTTCGGTATACCCCCCCCCCCCCTCCCTCCAATCGTCAGGACCGTTATTATGTCACTTTAACATTTAAGCTCAATTTTTGTTCAGGCTTGTGGCCTATAAGGCCACGGTACACAATGCCACTGCTTAATAAAAGTTTCCACTAACCACACCTACAAAAATATGTCAACCCGGTAAAATATTGCCTACTACAGACAGCTTTTCATTGCGTTGAATGGTCTCTGTACGGGGGCTACTGAGCAACTGAAAACCTAGACCTGACGAACCAAATGGTATTCCACTGCCATCCTTGTAATTGGGGGCGGCAATATGGACCAAAGCAGAAAGGACATATTATTATTAGCAGTCACAACGAATCTCCAGTAAGGTGGCGTTGCAGTTCTGAGATTTTCATGGTGGAGCATCATTTTCCTCATGTGCATCCTTCATACATATCTTCAAAGAATGACTCATTTCGACTTCAAAAGATCACAGTCAAAAGATCACAACAGGAGTTGTGCTTATAACGGGCCAATGCAGGAAGTCACACTTTATTTTCAAATTTACTTATTAATTTTGTGAAAACAATTATTTTTATTATTTATTGACTACTACTCTTCCATTACCCAATTTTCTTGGTGTCCCAAAAGCAAATCCTCACTGTCCCAAGTTTGGGACGCGACCCAGACTTTGAAAACCGCTGCCCTAGACTGTGATCCGGATTCTGTATAAGTGAAACATCAAGGAACGGAAGTCTTCCATCTTCTTCTACCTCCATAGTGAATTGAATTTCTTTGTGAATACGATTTAGATGATTGTGAAACTCGTCAAGATTCTCGCGACCATGCTGCCATATAGCAAACACATCATCGATATATCTTAGCCAGCATCTAGGTTTGAGTGGAGCGGTCTCTAGAGCTTTAACTTCAAATTCTTGCATGAAAAGATTGGCTACCACAGGTGACAAAGGCGAGCCCATTGGTGCTGCAGACACTTGTTTATAAAAATTCTCTTCATACATGAAATACGCGGAGCTCATACAATGACGAGTTAAATCTACAACATATTTGGCCACAAGTTTGTTCTTTTCTAAATCTTTGAGAACTTCATCAACGGGCACTTTCGTGAAAAGCGAAACGACATCAAAACTGACTAGCAAGTCGCCTGGATTCATTTTCACATCTCTCATCAACTCGACGAAATGAGTCGAGTTCTTGACGTAAGAAGACGTCTTCTGTTAGAGGCTGCATGAATTTTGCTAGATGTCGCAAAAGAGCTTGTGTTGGTGAGTTAACAGCACTGACGATTGGTCGAAGTGGTACGTCACGTTTGTGGATTTTTGGTAGACCATATAGTTTTGGGACCCTGGACAATTTTTCTAAAATAATTTTTTTTTAAATGAATCGACGGTCAGAGTGACAAGATCCATGACGAAAAACGTAAAGACGGACATGTAGTGACTTTCTTGTTTCTTTGCAACGACAAGCTTTGCAATGACTTTCTTTGAATGGTATTAATTCGTCATGTGTGAAGTGATTTCTTTTGTTGATTTCTGTTGTTTTTTCTCTTAAGTTTTGTTCTGTATTTATCAATAGTGATGTAGTTTTCGTTTTTAATATTTAAAGTTGTATTGGCCCTGAAGATGATGGGTGAAATCTCATCGACAAGCCCAATGAAAATATACGTGGCATTGAAACCGAAAAACCGATTACTTTAATACATATCGGCCACGAAAACCTTGAAATATATATATGTTTTACCTTGCGTCTTTATTGGTAAGAGCATAGCCCGGACAGCTAAGGTCCCGGGTTTGATCCCCGGTGTAGTCACTTTTTTAATTTCTGTCTAAAGTACTAACATATATATATTATATATATATTGATTCATAGCAGTTGTCGAAAAAGTTTGCCCCGACTGGGGTTCGAGCCCAGAACCTCCGACTTAACGTGCCATAGCTCTACCAATTAAGCTACCGGGACCACAGAGCAAACCTTTACTAAACTGCTATTTGTTGTGAGTCTTCTGTTGGATTTATGTCATGGAAGTCAACAGTCACAACAAATAGCAGTTTAGTAAAGG